>LFYR01001663.1:16464-29220 GCA_001185155.1 Zostera marina | reverse complement strand
CAGTCTGAAAACGCATATGACTATTGACCGATTTTACTTCTAGCGATATTCTTCTCTTTACTTTGATCAATCCTCGGTGAATTTGGCCGAAGCGACAGACTTACCGTGCTCATGTATGACGACTTCTGGCCAGAGCGACAAAAGTATCGGGAGAGCTTGTGATACTCCCTCCTGAGTTTTGACAATTTCCGACCGGAGCGACAGAAAAGTCGAGAGAGTTTGTGATACTCCCCCCTGAGTTTTGACAATTTCCGGCCGGAGCGACAGAAAAGTCGAGAGAGTTTGTGATACTTCCCCCTGAGTTTTGACAATTTCCGGCCGGAGCGACAGAAAAGTCGAGAGAGTTTGTGATACTCCCCCCTGAGTTTTGACAATTTCCGACCGGAGCGACAGAAAAGTCGAGAGAGTTTGTGATACTCCCCCCTGAGTTTTGACAATTTCCGGCCAGAGCGACAGAAAAGTCGAGAGAGTTTATGATACTCTCCCCTGAGTTTTGACAATTTCCGGCCGGAGCGACAGAAAAGTCGAGAGAGTTTGTGATACTCCCCCCTGAGTTTTGACAATCTCTAGCCAAAGCGATAGAAATGTCGGGAGAGCTTGTGATACTCCCCCCTGGAGTTTGACGATCTCTAGCCAAAGCGATAGAAATGTCGGGAGAGCTTGTGATACTCCCCCCTGGAGTTGTGGAAGGGGGCTTGTGATTTTCCCCCTAAGATACTATATAATGTCCTAAGTCGGCGACTTAAGGTGTTAACTCGCTGACTTAGCATTGGGGTTGTTTTGTGAGAAACTTAGAGGTTTCCTGAAGGGAGTTGTGATATTCCCCCTTAAAATATGACGATTTCCGGCCGGAGCGACAGAAATGTCGGGAGAGCTTGTGATACTCCCCCTTGAAATTTGACAATTTCCGGCCGGAGCGACAGAAATGTCCTGGCCGGAACTTGTGATACTCCCTCTTTGAAACTTGCATAAAAATATGTTCTGGCTGAAGTGGTAGGAGTGTCAGAGAGAGTTTGTGATACCCCCCCCTCCCGAATTGTGACAACTTCTGGCCGAAGCGACAGAAGTATCGTGGAGAGTTTGTGATACTCCCCTTGGAATGAGACGACTTCTAGCCACAACGACAGAAGTGTTGATGAGAGTTTATGATACTCTCCTCCAAAGATGGGCGAGACGGCTTCCGGCTAGGGTGACAGAAGCGTCGGAGAGAGTTTGTGATACTCCCCCTGAAATCGTGCCGTTGTGACAGATTGTAGAGTTATGCTTTGGATATTTGTGCCCGAGGTGATAGAATTATTGAGGAGAGCTTGTGATACTCCCCTAGAAAATCATGTCAACCCGACAACTTTTTAAAATATTGGTGTAACGGAGGTATTGGAGGGAGCTTGTGATACTCCCCCCGAGAATCATGTCGTCGTGACATATGAAATGAATTTTCGAAATATTTTGCAATCTTTCTATTTTGATTATCAATGAACTACCTTCTGTCTTTTCTTTGGCAATCTTTCATATAAACCACCTTTAAATTGTAACCTAAGCTCGAAACTAGATTCACAAGCCGTAACTTAGCCACTCTGGACGTAAGTTAGACTCTGCTAACCCTCGCTTAGCCACTCTGGACGTAAGCTTGGTCGTACGAATCGTAGTTCAGTCGTCAGTTAAATTAGCGGATAATTTATATCTCCAAATTGACGCAGAGTTGCAAAGAATAGTACCAATAAACCAAAAATTAAGATGCGCAATATTATTTGGAATCGTAGGGTTGGATCCGCAATTTAGGACTACAATTCTAGATTTGAAACCCGGTGTTTTAGCCAAGCTCCAGCCATAGCGATAGAGTGACTCTCGATCCTCGTCAAGGCCATAGCGACAAGATGGGATATAATCATTAAGGCCACAGCGACAAAATTAACACCAGGGTACCGTTAATTGTAGTTCCAAATATTTAGAATCTCATGGTTTGATTTGTAAATCGGAGTCGTAATTTAGATTCTTAAGTCGCACCTTAGACTTGTAAATCGTAAATTTGACTTGTAATCGTAATTTAGACTCTTGGTCGTAAATTAGATTTTGTAATCATCACTTAGACTCGTGGGTCGTAAGCTAGATTTGAGTAACGGGTGTCATCAGGCCAAAGCGACGGATTGATCCCTATGAAATTGGACTGGACTCGCAACTGGACGGATTGCCGTATTAATCCTAGAACCGTAAGGTAGGCTCGAAACTGGACTCGCAAATCGTAATTTAGACTCTTTGTCGTAAATTAGATTTTGAAAGAGAACTTAAATTCGTAAATACTTGGAATCTTAGGGTTTGATTCGCAAATATTCGTAAGAGTCGTAATTTAGATTCTTAAGTCGCACCTTGGACTTGTAAATCGTAAACTAGACTTGTAATCGTAATTTAGACTCTTTGTCGTAAATTATATTTTGAAAGAGAACCTAGATTCATAAATATTTGGAATCTTAGGGTTTGATTCGCAAATATTCGTGAGAGTCGTAATTTAGGTTCTTAAGTCGCATCTTGATTCGTAAATCGTAAACTAGAGTACTTGTAATTTAGACTTTTTGTCGTAAATTAGATTTTGTAACTATCACCTTGACTCGTGGGTCGAACAAATGATAGATAAGGTTGAAGCGACGGATGTCATCCAGCCGAAGCGATGGGTGATTGATCCGTCTGAAGTGATAAATGATTATTCTAAATGTGGCATACATACATAATACCTTCATCTACTTAGAATAAAATCGTTGTTAGATTGCGACAACCAATAGAACAATAGAAGCGACAACCAAAATAGTAGATGAGTTCTTTTGATGTTTGGTTGTCACTGACGGATGCATAGCCTATTTAGTTACTCTAGCCTATCTTTGACAGATGGTAGTTACCCACTAATAGCGTGACACGCTTGATTGTGAGTGTGAACTGTGGCTTTGGTTACCATCACTGTCATATGATTGAGAGCGTAAGCTATGGCTTTGGTGTCCATAACTTTTACCAGACTGAGAGTGTGAGTTATGACTTTGGTGGCCATAACTGTTACCAGACTGAGAGTGTGAGTTATGACTTTGGTGGCCATAACTGCTACTGGATTTAGGGTGTGAGCTATGACTCTGGTGGTCATAACTGCTACTCGGAGACTCCTCGCTGTATCGAAGAAGAGTAGTCGAGGTTTCGGATTGGGAACTTGTATCCTCGTATGCATCTTCTTTAGCATAGCGAGGTTTCTTCCGGCTGGACGGCTCGAGTTCGTCCAGCTTCTTATTGTTCTCCTCTTCTATCTCAATATACGATTGAGCTCGTTGGAAGAGGTCGGGCAGGGTCTCCACTTTATGGAGCATCAGATTCCGGGCCAAAGGGGAGAAGGGTACCAACCCTCTCACGTATCCTACTATGGCCAGACTTGGGATTAGATCGTTCACTTCTGTCATCATCGAAGTGAACTTAATCGTGTAATCCCTCAGAGACAGCTTGTTCTGTCATAGTGCCAGTAGTGCGTTGGCACTGTGTTTTATTCTGATCATCCCCACATGTTGGGCGATGAACTTGGAAGAGAGGTCCGTGAAGCTGGAGACTGAGCCAGCCGGCAGACCGGAAAACCACCTGATAGGGGTGAAACCCGACCAGTACTCCAAGACGCGCAAGCAAGCGCCAAGTGGGGAACTCCGCGGGAAACCGGACCGGAACTCAAGTGTGCAGAGCTCTGCTTCGCTAGGAATCCTTCTTCTCCAAATGACCTGCCTTTAATGAGTGGGGGGTGCCCTCTATTTATAGGGGTTCTTATGGGGGCAATATGGTCATTTGGGCAGTAACCGCCTAACTGCCAAACTGATCAGATTGGGTCCCAGGATCGACTTTCCGGAGATCGACTTTCTGGGGGTCGACTTTCTTGGTGATCGACTTTATTCAGAAGTCGATCCCAGGGAAGTCGATCCTCAGGAAAGTCGATCTTCCTAGGATTCGACCTGGGACCTCCCCAACCCTAGAATAGATATCTTAACTCATCTTAGGCTATCCGGACTTCTAGTTGCTGGTAGGTTGTGACCGTGTTCGGGATTCTGTATCATCACCACCGATATGCGTTGCCTTTCAGAGTGCATGGGAAGCCCCGACACAACAACCCGTTATCGGTAGTTTGCGGCTCCAAGATATTCAGATAGAGGTTAACATGATCCTCAGGTTCTGTCGTTCCATCGTACAAGTCTATTTTGGGACACCGCCAAGATTGCGGAAAAGGTTTTCTCAGGAGGTCCCTATGAAAGGGTGCCCTTCCTATTCTGAGAAGATCATGTGGGTCCCTTAGGTCATGCTTGTCTTTACGAAGCATTTCCTTGATTACCCTATTCATGAGTGTGGCATCGTAATCCGCACGAGTCGTGGAACTCGAAGGTACACCTGAGTGATGTACTGCGGACCTGTGGTGAGAACCGAGATGCTTGTGTCTCTTTGTTTCACCGTGGTTGTCTCCCATAGGAGAGTGATGCGAGTTGGATTTGGGTTGCCCTGAAATTGCAGGACTCTTTGTTTCAACATGAGAGCATGCATGTGCGCAAGCCTCACTTGTGTTGTCGGAGTTGGGTTCACACCCCCATTTAGTGTGAGTGGTGAGGACACGTCATGTGTAGGTGATGGTGCATTAGAGGTTGGTGGTGCAGTACGAGGGCTCGCGGTGGTGCGAGGTTGATGCCGGAGGCTTTGAAGTCCACGACGCACGCTCTACGTCAAAATACCTGCAAGTGAAACTAGGCGATTCTAATGAGACTCGCCGAGTTTCGTAGTGTAGTGCTCTGGTGTGAGAGTGGAACTTGAATCGTTCCTTTGAGTGTCCCCTTGGGACCCCTTTTATAGGGTCTCGGAGGGCGCACTCATCGGCGGAGATCGCGCCTATGGTCATATATGGTAACATTTATGACGTTGGCTGCCGCCGAGTAACGGTCGTAAGTCGCCGATTCAGGTATGGAAGTCGCCTAGTTAAGGGCTAACTCGGCGAGTTTCTAGGGCCAAGTCGTACAGTCTACCATACTGCCGATCTTGCCTTAACTCGGCGAGTTATCCAGTATGTCGGCGACTTGGTAGTCCAATCGGGCGACTTTACGGGCTAACTCGGCGATCTGGACGAAGAACGATGTTCCACACCGTGGGAGCTCTCCTGGGGTCCTGCCATAGCGACGGAGCCCTAGTCCTTGTTGAGAGGCGTTGATGGGTAGTGACTGGTGTAATCAGGCATGTCTCACCAGTACTCCCCCCTGAAGAGAGCACAAGAAACATGGTGTATCACCACACTTCTATAGGTATTTGACGTAAAGCGCGCGTCGTGGACTCCAAAGCCTCCGGCCCTCCTTGCGACCCCGCGAGCCTACTGGTAGAAGATTTCGTGATTCATCAGCTGGCGCCGTTTGTGGGAATATCGAACTACGATATCCCGTCGTAATCGCGAAATTTTTTTCACAAAGTTCGGCTCGATTCCCTTAGGGTGAATCGCTGACTTTGTGTCAAGGATATCGCCGATTCTTACAGGCATTCGCCGACTCCACCTATCGAGTTGTCGATTCCGGGTTATTCTGCTAGCTAAGAGTACTGTCCTCGACTCGGCTTGAAAGTCAAAAAACCTAAGGCCAATCGCTGACTCCACCTGTTGAGTCACCGATTCCTTTGCTTCGGTTGGAATTCGCTTTTGTCATCCATGACTTCTGAAAGGCAAAAGCACGATTACCATATGAGGAACAAAGGCAAATCCTCAGTAGCACCCAATGAGGCACAAACTGAGCATCCTCAGCAAAACATGCAAGCTGAAAGGTTTGAGGATGCTCAAACTGATTTGCCTCCTCGGACATCCATCCCTCCCTCTCTAGAAGCAAAGTTGGTTAACTTTATGGTAAACATGGAGCGAAGAGTTAACAACCTCGAGAGAGCGAGGAGTCAGAGGACCATCGCCCGCGAAGGAGTGGGTGAATCGGCCTCTCACCATTCTCCATCTGCGGAGAAAAAGAAAGGTCCAGAACAAAAATCAAGAGCTGGACCCAGTAAGAGTCACACAGAGAGGACTCTTACAACACGGTTCATGGAGGACCTCCGTCGGAAGCTGGCCGATAATCCGGTCGCCAGCGGACCGATCGAATTCCTGAGAGTCAAAAGCACTCCTTTCCAAGAGGACCTTTTGAAGGTGGCCTTTCCACCAACCTGGCGGGTACCCAGAATAGAGTCGTATGATGGTTCGGGCCATCCAAAAGATCACGTCAACCTCTACATTAATGTTCTGGAACCGCAAACCACCAACAACGCACTACTGTGTCGAGCATTCTCCGACACTCTCAAGGGCAGTGCCTATAGGTGGTTTTCCGGTCCGCCAGCTGGATCAATCTCCAGCTTCGCGGACCTCTCATCCAAATTCATCGCCCAACATGTGGGGATTATTAGGATCAAACACAGTGCCAATACACTCCTGGCACTACGACAGAACAAGCTGTCGTTAAGGGATTACACGATTAAGTTCACTTCAATGATGACAGAAGTGAGCGACTTAATCCCTAGTCTGGCCATAGCGGGATACACAAATAGGCTAGTACCCTAGACTCCTTTGGCCCTAAATCTTACGCTCCATAAAGTGGAGACTTTACCCGACCTCTTCCAACGAGCTCAATCATTCATTGAGGTGAAGAGCAGAATGAAAACAAGCTAGTGGAACTTGAAAACACTAGCTTCAAAAAACCAAGGTTCGAGAAGAAGGGCTACAATGAGAAGAACAATTTTCACGATCCCTCGAACAGATACACTGACAATGCGGATGATTCCTTCAAAAAGGAATGGAAGCCCAGACACGATAACAAGGTGTATCAAACATCCACCAAACAGTCGCCAAGGGGTCCACCTCAACCATGGAAGGATCGGACCCCGCAAACAATCAGCAAAGGCGAGCTGTTTGAGAAACTGAAGAACAGAGCCGATCTGCCTGCTCCTCGCTCTATGGAGCCTGCAACCAAGGATAGCCGTCAAAAAGGTGGAAGATTCTGTAAATTCCACAAGGACCACGACCACCTGACGGACTATTGCAGGGAGTTCTCGCTTTATGTCGAGCAATTGATCTTGAACTGTGAACTTGACAACTTTGTCAGAGGATCCCGAGGTCGAGATGATTGCAAGTCTGACACGAAGGGGAAGCGTCCACGCTCTCCTTCGCCAGACAGCGACAGTAGCGAGGACCACCCACGGAAAACCATCAATATGCTATTTGATGGTGGACCCATTGGAAGGCTAGCATAACTGAGAGGAATAGACCAAGGAATTAGTTGTCACCCAAAGGTCCCTGCATCTGGCATACGGACAACATACAGCAATACTACGCTTAGTATTGAACACGTTATTCCTTAGGGCCTCTTAGTGTATATGTTAGTACAAATTGCAAAGTAGAATAATTAGATTTTACCTTTGTGATTTACATTTCAATAAAGTTTACATTTATCATCTACCTACGACTCTAACTAGCACCCCACATTATAAATCTATTTTGTCACTATGGCCTTAATAGATTAAAATCGTTTTGACACATTTCGATTCAACCCAATCTTGTCGCTTCAGCTTAGATATGGGTCCAAAAAGTTACTCTGTCGCTACGACCAGAGTTCAGCTACGCATTATGGGTCTAAAAGTAGAGTCCTAGGTAGTTGATAGGTACAAGTAAACCCAACCACAAGAGGTTCTAAGTACCCACCACACTTACCAGAATCTATTATGTCGCTATGACCTTAATAGATTAGTAATCGTTTTGTCGCTATAGCCTTAACGATTTAACCCCATCTCGTTGTTATGACCTTGACGTGGGTAAAAAAAGTTGCTTCATAGTAAGGAATCTAGAGTCTTAGGATCGAAAAAAGTTCTTAGTGCTCACGTCACTTAGTCTAGAAAATTCTAACTCTTAGCTAAAATTCCCAAGAGTTTTTTGTATCTCCAACTCACTACGTCAGCTAGATTTGCGAGTCTGGATTAGTTGTGAAGTTTAATTTATTTCACGAGTTTAGTTGTAGACTGAGCTACGATTCATACGACCAAGACTACGCCCAGAGCGGCTAGCGATAGTGTTAGCAGAGTCTAATTTACGTCCAGAGAGGCTAAATTACGACTTGTGAATCTAGTTACAATTCAAAAAATAAATTAAACAAACAATTAATTTAGAAAGGAAAATAATTGATATTAAGTTCCAAAAAATTACAAAAAACATATCAAAAATATATCAAAAGTTACAAGCTAAGAAGAAATTAAAAAAATCTACTCTTCTTCGTTCTTTAGCTTGTCTAGGGCATCCTTGTTCTTCTCCTTTTCCTCGGGATGCTTATCTACCCACATCATGATATCCGAAATAAAGTCTTCGGGTAGTGATGGGAACACGGAGGTACCAAAGAAGCTAAGTTCTTGGAGTTGATCGGATTGATACTTTTTGTCCAACTCCAGGTCCTTAGCTTTATCCAGAAGTGCGGAGTTCTCCTTCTTCAGCACGGAGTTCTCCTTCTTCGCATTTTCCAACTCCTCCTTAGAGCGAGAGAGTTGGTCATTCAGCTCAGCACACTTCCTCTCCAGCTCAGAGTTAGTGTTCCTCAAGTTCTCGTTTGTGGCTTCAGAGGAAACCATATTTCCAATCTCAGTGTCCGGCCGAGCTCGCATGTCTTCTATTTCCTTAGAGGCACTCTTCTATTCTTTGCGGAGTCCCAAAATCTTCGCAACATAATCGTCAATTTCCTTCTTCTGGGACTCAATCGTCTTCTCCTTCTTCGGGATGATGTTGTCTCTATGGTTTTCAAACACTCTCTTGACATGTGTCAGCTTGCCTAGCCGCTTCTCGCTATCCTTGTACTTGGCGTCCAGCTCATTATATTGATCCTGAATTTTCTGGACGTCATTTATCGAATCCATGCCAAAACAAGCATGGGCCATGTAGCAAGCCTGCATAAAAAAAAAACAAGTTAGCAAACAAACAAAAATAATAAGTAAAAAGATGTTTTCGGAAAGTAGAAGCACTTACAGCATTTAGAGCTGTCATTAGCTCACTCCGAACCCATCTTCCGGATTTCGCTATTAAGATGGACATGGCATCCGACCTGACTTGTGGATCAGCCATAAAGTCAGGAAGGGGCATGCCACTCGTATAAGGCGCGAAACCAGCCCGCTCAGATACGGCTCGAGAGCTTGAACCGCTCTCAAAAGTGCTAGGGGCCTTGGGAGATTTGGGCTTCTTTTCCAGTCTAATTAGCTTCGCACGTCAATATCTCGCGGCCATGTGCGGAGTGGCAGCATCGAAATATAGAAGTGTTCGCTTCTTTCCACGCTCGCCATCTTTTCATCCGTGGGAGGTTTCTGAACCTCCACAACATCCTCAAATGTGAAGTCCTCACACTGGCAGAGGACAAAAGGCACGCCACGAGGCAGGTGGTGAGCTTTCAGGGCCTGGGTTATCTTGGTGACATCGATCACATCATCCGCCATCAAGCCCAGATTCACGTTCAGCTTCGTGCAATTCGAGTCAGCCCAAACTTCCCGACTCCCGGGAAGAAACACAGAATTGACAAAAATAAATTCTTTCTTCCACACTCCATGATTAGTTGGATCATCTACCACGTTACGATCGAGGTTTCGTCGCGTCAACCCGAGACGACCCGATCCAACCTTCCCATCCTTGCACAACTTATAGTAGTTGAGGAAGAGGTATGGGATAGGGGTAACATTCAGACTCCAACAAACGTTGAGGAACCCTCTCAACGTCACAAAGGCAAGCAACAATTCATTCATGAGCTCCGGAATGGGCAGCTCAGGGAAATGCTTGAAATACATCTTGGGTAGAGCCTGGAACCCCGGTGGCGGAAGGTTTGCAGGCTGGTACTGCGATATCCAAAAGCGGAGATGTCCAGAAATCTTAATTGCCCTCAAAAGATCTCGAGCCTCTTTCGCGCTAAGGATGGAGGGGGATGCACTTCAGAGTGACGCGTAAGCGTCGCCATAGTCATAACTTGTTCAAATCGACACTCGCCCGACCGGTCGACAGGGAGCAGTTGCGTCGCGCCATTGACATAAGTTTCGCAATGCGCGTATCCGGTCTGGTTCACGACCCCAATATAGTTTAGGAGATCAGCATAGGGATCTCGACCTAAATCCATCTCAACTGGAGATGGAGGAGTTCTTTCTCTTTCACTACGACCCGCATCTAGAGCAGGGTCGGGAATTCCACGATCAACGAAGAGTTCCTCGTCAAAGTTTACATTTTGAGGATTCTCAGCCTCCTCCTGGCCGAGAAAATAGATTTTGCCTTTGCCATGGCCTCGCCGTCTCTTTTTCTTTTTCGAACCATCGTCCTGAGATGGTCGCTTGTTAGGGATCATCCCAAACACGATGACACCCTCAGAACTCACAACAAGTGGCTTAGAATTTACAGTTGAATCGTCCACTGTCATGATGGAAATCACCGACTCAACTACCAGAGTCGTCGATTCAACTGGCCCAGTCGCCGACTCATATCAGATATTTAAGGCCTCGGAGTGGTGGCCAACTTTTCCCTCCTCTTGAAGGAGGTCTTCTTCTTGGAAACCCTGGGAATCGGCGACCCCGAAGAGGGAATCGACAACTCACCAAGGATTTCTCCCTATTCCACTTCCGGCACTATGTCCGGAACCTTGTCAGGAATCGTCGACCCCACAGAGGGAATCGTCGACCCAGCCAGAGGCTCCAACAACTCGTGCAAAGAATTACTCAAATGGTCGTCAAAAGATGGAACAACCGGAGTCGACGATTCAACGTCTCTGAAAGGAGACGGAATCAGCGACTCAACGACGTTCAACATTTCGACGATAGTCTCTTCTCCGGCCATCTCCGCGATCATAGCGGCGGCCTCGGCATCAGTAAGGTGGGGGGTAGTTCCTGCCATCTCGGAGTCATCGATTCAAGTCGAATTGAACTTGGGAATCGGCGACAGAAGGATCTAGGGTTTGGTAGGCGATTCGAAATTTGGGAAAAGTGAAGTGAGAAGTGTGAAGCGCTCACCACTATTTATAGCCCCTGGGAAAATTGCAAAAACCCCCTAAAGAATCTAGTGAGACATGCCTGATTACGTCAGTCACTCCCAGCAACGTCCTAAAGGACTAGGGTTCCGTCGCTTTATGCCGGACCCCCGGAGAGTTCCACAATGCGGAGGAAGTGTCTACATCAAATACTCAAGGCAACACCTGGGAATCGCCAACTGGGACTACGAAATCGCCGACTCCAGACAGGGCACTCAGGTCTGGTAGACCGAGGACCTGACCACAAGGGAGTCAGCGACTTCACCTCTGAATCAGCGACTCTCATACCTGAGTCGCCGATTCCCAGCCGTTACTTCGGAGGGCCCACGTCATTATGGCACCCTTAATTGGGTACCATAATGGGGTGGGTCCCACTCTAATTAATGGGGAAACGTCCCCAGGACCCTATAAAAGGGGTCCTAGGGGTGTCCTCCATTCTCACATTCACTTGACCACTTACACTCCACACAAGAGCAATCCAGGAGCCCGAATCGCCTACTCCCCAAGTGAATCGCCGATTCCCCTCCTCTTCTGTAGGTGTTTGACGTAGAGCTTGCGTCGTGGACTCCGAAGCCTCCGGCCCTCCTCGAAACCCCACGAGCCCACTGGTAGCAGATTCCGTGCTTCATCAATGGATACAGAGTCATTGTGTGGCTGTGGCCGCAATGATTCTGGTGAGACATGCCTGATTACGTCAGTCACTCCCAGCAACGCCCTTCAAACAAGGAATAGGGTTCCGTCGCTATATGCCAGCCCCCCGGAAAGGCTTCCTAGGTGCGGAGCACGTGTCTACGTCAAGAGCCCAAGTTAACACTTGGGAGTCGCGGACTGGGACTACCAAGTCGCCGACTCCAAGGGTGAATCGCCGATTCCGGCCAGGGATCTCGGGTCTGGTAGACCGAGGACTTGGCCTCCAAGGAATCGGCGACTCCACTTCTGGATCGGCGACTCCCACACCTGAGTCGCCGACTCCCAGCCGTTACGCGGGCGGGCCCACCCCATTATGGCACCCTTCAATAGGGCACCATAATGAGGTGGGCCCCACTCGATTGAATGGAAACGCCTCTAGGACCCTATAAAAGGGGTCCTAGGGGTGTCCTCCATCCATAACTTATCTTGACCACTCACACACCACACCAGAGCAATCCAAGGAGCCCGAATCGCCTACTCCCAAGGGAGTCGCCGATTCCCCTCCTCTTCTGCAGGTATATTGACGTAGAGCGCGCGTCGTGGACTCCAAAGCCTCCGGCCCTCCTCGCAACCCCGCGAGCCTACTGGTAGCAGATTCCGTGCTTCATCAGCTGGCGCCGTCTGTGGGAATATCGAACCACGATATCCCGTCGTAATCGCGAAATTTTCTTCGCAAAGTTCAGCTCGATTCCCTTAGGGTGAGTCGCTGACTTTGTGTCAAGGAATCTCCGATTCACACAGGCAATCGCCGACTCCACCTAGTGAGTCGCCGATTGCGGGTTATTCTGCTAGCTAAGAGTGTTGTCCATGGCTTGGTTCAAAAAGGCCAAAAGTTGAATCGGCGACTCCCTGTTGAATCGCCGACTCCACATAGGGAGTCGCAGCAAGTGCTGTCAATGCCTTTTGCTCTGGCACTTTCACTTCCATATAGGTTGGATTTTTCATAGAAAATCACCTATCCACACTGAGTAGGCGATTCCCACAGTCGAGTCGCCGACTCCCATACTGAGTAGGCGATTCCCACAGT
>LFYR01001680.1:657982-723770 GCA_001185155.1 Zostera marina | reverse complement strand
AGCATAATGAATCGAGTTACCACACCAGTACCATTTACCCGATGGGGTTTAGACATCGTAGGGCCTTTTCCAGTAGCATCAAGGGGTCAGAAATTTTTATTTGTTGCGGTCGACTACTTCACCAAGTGGGCCGAGGCTGAACCAACAAGCACAATATCAGAACATAACGTCATTCAGTTCATCTTCAGGAATATCATCTGCAGGTTCGGGGTTCCATTACAAATAATAACAGACAATGGAACACAGTTTACGGGGAAGAAAGTGAAGAAATTTTGTAAAGATAGTGGTATAAAGATGAGTTTTGCCCCGGTATATCATCCACAAGCAAACGGGCAAGTCGAAGTTACAAACCGGACAATAACATCTATACTTAAAAGAAAAGTAGGAGACAATCCAGGAACATGGGCAGATTTAATACCAGAAACAATGTGGGCGTACAGAACAACCGTACGTACGCCGACAGGACATCCACCATTTACCTTAGCATTTGGAATGGATGCAGTAGCCCCGGCAGAAGTGGTATGGCCAACAGCAAGGATAATAAATTTCGATCCAAAAGATAATAATTTGGCCATCTTACTAGCCAGAGAAAGGTGTGAAGAGTTGAGAGAAATCGCAGCAATAAGAGATTTGACCTACAAAAGGAGGGCGGCAAGATACCATAATCAAAAAGTAAATGAAAAGAAAATAAACTTAGGAGACTTGGTACTAAGGAATGGAAGAATCACTGGGCTGGACCAAACTAAAGGAAAATTATCTCCAAAATGGGAAGGACCGTACGTAGTCGTGGAGGAAGTCCATCCGGGAATCTATAAATTAGCATTCGAGGACGGCCAGAAAATAGAAAGAACTTGGCACTCGGACAATTTATCAAAATATTTTCAATAAAAATAATTGTATGTGAACAAAGTTTTATAAAAAAAAAAAAAAAAAAAAAAATTTAGAACAAGACCTCCCGCTAGAACCGTAGGGCAATAAAGGCGTAAGGAACATCAACAAAAGATCAAAAAAGTGCAGATAAGGGTCAAAGGGGGCTTCGGACAATTGTAATTACAACAAGAAGACATGCATTTGCAAGGAAACAAGGACGAAGAAAGGCGAAAGGAAGATAAAAAGCAAAAAGCACGAAATAAAAATTCAAAGTACTAAAGCAAAAGGTACGTTTTAATTGTGTTTTTTTGAAAATAATTTAACTACTAGTTTTTTTCACCCGACAACTCGGAGAGAGTCTTGGGCCAGGCAGGATGTTCCGTAGGGATCCCAGTCGCTTGCCACTGCTCCCACATTGGTGGGTTAATAGGAACAACAGTGGACTCGTACTCAGGACTACGAAGATTCACCATATCCCGCCCATGAATCATGCCTTCAACAAAATTCTTGAAGCAAGCACATTTGTTCCGTTCGGTCAAATTCTTGGCTTGCTCAGTGAACTTCACCTTGGCACGCGCGATGTCCTCTTCCATGGACGCAATCTGGACGGCCTTTTTATCCCTCTCTTCCCTAAGGGACTCAACCCGGATGGCCTTTTCGTCCCTCTCTGCCCTGAGGGACTCGTTCTCCACCCTAAAGGACTCGACCTCAGCATCCTTCAAAGTAAGTACCTTGGTCAAGCGAGTAACCTCGTCCAAGGCATCATTGAGCTCACGCGTCCGTTGTATCTCCCTTTTCTGTCGATGATGCTCCATAGCCACAGTTTGAAGAGCCCGGATGTAGCACGCTTCATCAATATCATCAAGGACAGTCTTTTCCAGGGTCATCCAGTCGGCCTCCTTTTCGACCGAGGAATCCAATCGGTCGAGCGCCTGTTCGTAGATCCCAGCAATTCGAGGGGCTTGCATATGTTCGGTCACAATCAGACGATCCCCAAGGCTTTGGTTACTTGCATCATCAGAGAAGTGAATGTACTTGGTGACGTCGTCAGAAAGAACGTTAGAGAAATCACCAGCATTATCAACCGTTTTCGTACGAGCCCTCTT
The DNA here is from genome assembly GCA_001185155.1 of Zostera marina. Lineage (NCBI taxonomy): Eukaryota > Viridiplantae > Streptophyta > Magnoliopsida > Alismatales > Zosteraceae > Zostera > Zostera marina. The sequence continues at coordinate 721,794 of LFYR01001680.1, read as the reverse complement.
GCCGCCCCGCTGCGATCCGGATCCTGCAAACAAGCCCGACAAACCCCCTTCGTCAGGTTCGCCTGAAAAAGAAAGGAAAAATTAACAAAGTCGAATGTAAATTACCAGAGGGGACGAGATGCGGGTGAGCAGATTTCCAAGTCCCGGTCATCAAACTAGAATAGTCGATGGGACTTGAACGAACAGATAGAAGGCGGGAGTACACATCATGTTCCTCCGGAGAAAGCTCCCCTACGGAAAGGTTTCCAGCATTGAAGGAGGAGGTGTTTACCCACTTGGAAGGGACCCCTGACAATCCTACGGAGTGGCTCTTTACAAAGAAATAGCGGCTTTTCCACCGATGCGAACGATCGGGATAAGAATCGAGGAGTTTATGTCTTATTCTAGAAGAAATCAACAGCCGTGCGGAATTGGGCCGGGAGATAGAGAAAAACAGACGGAAAACGCGTTCGAAGGGCTTCAAGTGCAGTTCATGGCACAAACGCTCGAACGAAACAACACGATCGAGACTAGAGAGGGAAAGCTGGGAAATGGCAACACCAATATATGAAAGAAAAGACAAGAGGAAGGGGGAGGCGGGAAGCCGAAGCCCTAAGTTCTCAAAACCCGAATAAAGGGTAGTTAGCCGTCGGGAGGCGAAGAGGTAGGAGCATCGTTGGGGATCTCAAGATGAGCTATCGCTACAAAGGGAGCGATCACCTGGAAATGACGACAGGCTTGCCGCCTACTAAGTATGGAAGGAGGATCTTCAGAGGAGTTTAGAGAGTTACCGTTGAAATCGAAAATATCGTCTAGGAAGGAAGTGAGATCGGCCATGGGAGAGGATGCGGCGATTAGCGGAAGAGAAACCCTACAGAAAAAAAAGATAAGTGAAGATAAGTGAAGTGGAAAGAGACTATATATAGAAGATCTTTTGGCGGGAAATCAAAAATATTTCCAAAAAATAAAATTCCATACCCGAAGGACGGATGGACCGTATGGAAGGGCAAGTGCATTTTTCTCCAAGTATAGTCAGCTCGGACATTCGAAGGAAGGGGGTCAAAATGGCCGTAGGGAAGAAGCCTGGAGGGAAGCAACCGTTGAAGAATTTTTGGTGGGAAATCAAAAGTATTCCTAGAAGGTAGAAATTCATACCCAAGGGCCGGATGGGCCGTACGGTACAGTGGGCCAGCTCGAATGTTCGAGGGAAGTGGGGCAAAATGGCCGTGGGGAAGATACCTGAAGGAAAGCAATCGTATATATAAAAAAAAGTCCTGCCAGAGTAGCAGGAATACCTGCTCAAATGGCTCATGGGGGAATCAGATGTAGAGAACCCGGTAGTCGAAAGGCCGGGAGAAAATAAGATCATAGTGGAAAATTGGAAGTTGCCAGATCCCTAACCAACAAGTAGTTACATTTGATAAACACAACAAAAAAAACCACTCGTACGAAAAGGAAATTGTTAAAGATAAAAGTTACATCAGTGCGTAAGAGAGACACAAATAAGTTTGTAGGAGTTATAGGAACAACTGCAGGGAACAAAAGAAACATTCAAATACATAATAGAAAGGAGGACACAAAGCCTCCCAAAAAACACACATTAAAGAAGCCCGTCAAGACGCGGCTCACGTCCCCGACGACGACGAGGGGCAGGTGCGATGGAGCGTTCAGTCGAAGAAAACTCAGTAGAAGCAGGCACAGGAACCCCATGGGAGGGGGGAGGAGCAGAAGCCGCGTTAAAGATAGCAGCAGGGACAGGAGGCCCGAACGGAGCAGCAGGCCGACGGTTGCGGGGAACAGTTGCCATCGCTGGAACAACAACACCGGTACCATTGGAGATTTGCTGAAGAGCGCGAATACGGTGCGAGACTTCCGAGACCAGTTGAGACAAACGAGGATTACCTACAGCAAAATCTTCGATGTCACAGAGGTGCTGAAGAAGATCATCTGGCCAAACACCTCGCTGACGTGTCAACTCGTATCCCAGTTCCTGCAACAAATCATCAAGAGAAGATATGGTAAATGAGGAGAAAGTGAATCAAATAAAAGAAAGCAACCTATTTATAGGATAGGAAGAGGGGGGGGAGTACTGATGGTACCCCCAAGTCACCAGCCCAGGCCCACAAAGAAGTCCAGAAGCAAGGCCCAGCGAGATGAATGAAAGAAGAAAGCCCAAGTCGTCCCAATGACACTCGCCCGATCAAACCGGCCGGGCGGACCCGTCAACCCCACGAACACTCGCCCAACCAGGCCGGCCGGGAGGACCCGTCAGCCCGAGCGGTTAACTTCCCAAAGATGGCGTCCCAAGTATGTCGGATCCGTTATATCGGATCCTAATCCGAAAGCATAGGGTCCAGAGTCCGGTAGGAAAAGGGGGTGATCACTTGTAATACACTTAGGATATACTTGTAATATACTTGTGATTATACGGGAATAGAGAAGATCAGTCACCTTTCCAGAAGGACGTGATCATAACCATAGTCCTTATTGACGGGAGTGACTGGTGTACAATCATGTGTCAGCAGAAAGTAAGCTTAAAAGAGACCTAATGATACGCTTTGGGTTTTTTTCTATTTTTTCCCGATCAGGGGTAGTTGGTACACACTTCGGGAGTAGCTTGCGGAGAGCTCGAGAGAAAGCTCACAAAGATCTCGGGAGAAGGCTCATAAGTAAGCTCAAGCAAAACTCGGGAGAAGGCTCAAGGAGATATCTACCGAAAACTTACGCCAAGCCCAACATGCGCGACTACTCCTATTTATGTGTCTCGGTTGGCTTGCGGGTCGAGAATCAAAATCTCTTCTACAATTGAAGCTCTCTATACTCCTTTCTCTAGATGAAAATAGTATGATCACCTCCCTGTGAATGGAGGAGGTCAAGCCCTATTTATAGCATTTTCCAAGGGCATGATAGGAATTAACATCTTCCCACGCTAATGAGCCTAGTCCAGTAGAGTGGACAGTTGAGTCGAATGAGGCTCGATCGACTAGGACTCTTGATAGTCCTCATATGACTTGCACTGCATTGTTGCCTTGGTCTCTTGAGCTAGTCGACTGGAACAAGTAGACTGATTCAGGGATCTGATTCACCTTTCTGCAATTAGTTGTCTATCGTACTAGCTCCCATATATAATTAATTGCATATTCTAGTATATAAATAGTGCATGTTCAGACATTTCACTAATTATTGTATATTCATGTTTATAACTAGTTGCATATTCAAATCGACAACCAGTTGCAAGTCCAAGCATATAACTAGTTGTATGTTCATGTATTTTACTAATTGCATGTCCAGGTCGACAACCAATTGCATGTCCAGGTATATAATTAGTTGTATGTTCATGTATTTACAAGTTACATGTTCAAGTATTTTACTAGTTGCATGTTCATATCTACAACTAATTGCATGTTCATGTATATAATTAGTTGCATGTTCAGGTATTTTACTAGTTACATTTTCATGTCTACAACTACTTGCATATTCATGTCTGCAACTATTTGCATATTCAAGTCTACAACTAATTGTATGTTCATCTTTATTAACAAATTGCAATGGCACCTGAGTTTCAGAATTCAATTAACTTGATTATTTAATACTTCTTCAAGTGGATTTAGTTCGTCTTCTCTTTCTATTGTTTCTTCCAAAATCATTTTTTCGATTGTTTCAGAATCGATCATATATAATTAAAACAGATTTTCATAACAATTTTTTAAATTAAATCATATTTCAGAATCGACATCAAAATTTATACCTGAAATTTTCTTGATCCATTCTAGATTTTCTATTCACATAAATTCCAGAATGCAGAGGTTGAAGATCAAATATCAGGTGTAGAGATTTTCAGACCAGAGTGATTTTTAGACGATAACAATTTCGAGATGAGAGAAATTTTTCAGATGAGAGCGATTTTCAGACGAGCGGATTTTAAGGAAGGAGGTGATCGGAGATCTAAATCTAAGTCGGAGTATTTTTTAATTTTGTATTTCTTAATTTTTACATTTTGCAATCTATAATTTAATTAGGTGTCTTTAATTGTAATTTTTAAATCTTAAGGTTTATAATTAAATTTAAAAAATTAAAAATAAATTGAATTTAGACCGTTGATTACAAAATCAAGGGTGGTTAAGAATTAACCTAATTTTATGTTAAAGTTAGGTTAACCTTACATGATTCACACACTCTCTGTTAGAAGTAATTGATTTCTCTTTGTCTCTAAATTTTTTATTGCTAATCATATTCTATTTAGACTTTACTCCATACATAAATTTATTAATACTAAATTCAATTCTTCACACAACACTAGAACTAGGCACTTCACTGACTTCAGTAGTTCTTTTCGCATATTGAAGAATCCAAGGATGATCTGAAACAGAAATATCAGAATATATATATAAAAATATTTATGAAAATATAGATTCACATAAGAAATTGGGAAAGTTACATTAATATGAAGAAATCACAAGAATCTAACCTAATACTTGTTGTGATGTCAATCGTTTTGCGATATTCCTGTCAAGCATTCGTTTAACCAAATCCTTGGCACTTCTTGAAACCCTAGGCCATGGGTTTCTTCTAAAATCCAGTGAAGCATAAAGAATCTCCGGTATAATATATTCATTTTTATCTAAATTGTGAATGAAAATATTTTTAGGAAATCAAATTTAATTAATTAATTAACTTCAAAAATCATTTTTTTGTGATTGAAATTTAACTAAATATATAATTAATAAAAATGAAGAATGAAATTAGTATACCAGATGTAAATGGAGGACAACCAGAAAGAAGAATGTAAAGGATGACACCGGCACTCCAAATATCAATCTCAGGACCATAATCCTTCATTATAACTTCAGGAGCCATGTAAAATGAACTACCAACAATCTCATTGAATCGCTTTCCTGTAGGGGATGTAAACATAATCACGAATTATGAAAAATTTCTATTATCAATTTTTTCCTAAGTACCTGGTTTAAAGAATACAGATACTCCAAAATCGATCGCCTTTAGAGGGCTATCTATATTTTTACTTTCATACACAAAATTTTCCGGCTTAAGGTCGCAATGCATCACACCATGTTCATGGCACACCTGATAGAACGAATCGATCCAAGAATATTTTTAAAAGTAAAATATCGTAGAGTAACAAAATTCTATTCGCATAATATTAGAAGAATCATCTCTCAATCATTATTCAAATAATTATTAAATAAATGCATGTTTTGTTCTAATGGCGACGGAAAAGCCGAAAGAAATGTAGTCATTGTAGAATAGAAATATCATAAATAGAGTTGGATTCAGGTGTACATTATAGCGCTATCTGTTATAATTTATTTCAGCGTTCCAATCTGATTTTTTATTTTATTTTCACTCACCATTGCATGTAATTATTATAAAGGTATGGAATAATTATAATACATTTATAATAAGGTAAAAACCCTATAACACCTAAAAAATTTACATCATGAATAATCTATTTTTCCTCTTCCTTCCTTAAAATAGGAGCCCTAATTCCCAATAGTGGAAAATTTTAATTATTACTACATGATATCCATATTAATGACTAATATAGAACATTCTACTACTGAAAACCAGAATCCATGGTAATTTCTTAGGAAGTAAGTACCCAGAAGAATAATATTACATGCTTGAATCAACCAAAAAAATTAAAACATGAAATTTAAATACCATAGTGATGATTTAGTATTAAACCTATACACCTTCTATTCCCCTTTGTTACAATCGACCCCTAGGGGTATTTATACAGTTTCCTACTGGACTGGGCTTCTACTGGGTTACATCTCACCCAGCCCATATGTGAATACTCGACTTAATTGGGTTAAATCTAACCCGCTCGGGTCCTACCTGAATTCCTTTAATTTACTAGGCCATTTGGGCCTGTCATCCTTGTTCCTGGGGTGGCCCTGATCTGATAGACCAGGGGTATCATCAATACTCCCCCCTGCTACGTATAAAAGAGCTTCTTTTCTTCTCTTGATCTTTTTTCTGCATTCATCATGTCTTCTCTTGAACATTTGTTGGAGGAACTGGGCCGTGAGTTAGTACATCAACAAGCTGCTTGGTCTGAGAGTTTTCTTCTTCATAGAGATGATGTTCGCGCCCTTGCTGCCACTGAGAACCATCGCCTTAATTCTTTGCTTTCAGAAGTTCAGCGTCGTATTTCTGCTCTCTGGCGGGCTTCAAATGGGACCGGTATTGTTACTCCCATATTGGTAACTGCTCCTGGTCGTCGTTTCTCTGCGGCTGCTGCTGCTCGTGATGGGTTCCTTATTACTGTTGTTGGCGATCCCCCCTATGATGGTCATTCATCTGCGCCTCCCGCTCATCGTCGTTGAGGACGTCGACAACGTGCTGGCCGTGATTACTCCCCCCAACCGACCTTCGTCATTTTCTTTCGCGCGGGACACCCCGCTAGGCATATTCGAATGTTTTTTCCTACGGGGCGCGTTGTCTTTTGTGTGTTGATCTTTTGTAATTGAACTGCTTTTGTATTGCAACTTTCTTTGTGAACTCTCCTGTTGGCGAGATAACATCTTTTCTTTTATCTTTACGTACTGCTACTTTACATGCCTGCTCTGAATCTTGTTTTTTCTCTCACGCTGGTGTGGTTTCCCACCGTCCAACTTTATTCGTAAGGGAATTTACTTTTTGCTTGTTTGGTTTTTAACTTTTATTTGCTCGTTCGGCTTGATATGCTTGGCCTTCTGCGGATAGATTGATATTCATGATGGGGTTTTTACTGGTGGTGTTCTTACCTCTTCTGGTGTAATCCCCTCGGCTCCCCACTTCCCGCAGGTATGATCCTTACAGTTTTGTTTTGGTTACCTTGACCCTTGAAGGAAAGGTTGATTAATGGGATGGGTGCTTAGGTTTGGGTTGAGGTTACCCGACACTTGTCCAACCGTACGGGTTATTCAGGCGGCCATATTTTTGCTCGTCTGTCGATTGCTCTTCTTTGATGATTTCATTTTACCGCCTAAACACTCTACTTATAACCTTTTCCTCTTCTTTATTCTTAATTTGTTTCTTTGCTTAGGGTTTCTCTTCTCTCTGTTGTTCGTCCTCCAACTCGTGCCTTTTCTTCAGCTGCTCTCATGGCCGATCTCAACCAGTTTGTCGACAGGCTCAACTTCAACGGTAATCTTCTATATCCTTTTGAAAATCCTCCCTCTGTCTTGAATCGTCGTCAGTCCCGGCATGATTGGTTGCTCCTTGCTCCCAAATCCTCTTTCAAGGAGTGCAAAACTCCCAACCATGTTCTTGCCTCTTCACCTCCTTCTGGGTACACCGCTATCTACTCTGGGTATATCGGTATAGGTATTAAGTTTCCTCTTTCTTCATTTTTTCGGTCCTTTCTCTTATTTCTGGGTGTTTCTCTTTCGCAACTCTCTCTCTCTCTAGTATCGATCGCTTGTATGCTTTCGAATATCTGTATCTGCAGTTGGGAATAAGGTCGTATGAGCGCGTCTTTCGGCTCTTGTTTTCTATTTCTCGTCCCAATGCCGCACGGTTACAAATTTCCACCCGTACTCACTGCAAAATACTTGAAGGTTTTTCCGATCGGTCTCATAAGTGGAAGAACTGCTATTTTTTTGCTAAGACAAGTCAACGTGGTCTGTCCGGTGTTCCTTTCGAGTGGAAGGATACCAACCTGTACGAGTCCCAGGCCCTTACTGCAGAGGACCTGACCCCTGAGGAGAGTGCTGATTTGTCCTTGTTGCATTCCATACGGGAGCACCAGCCTATTCTGTGCTCCGATCTTATGTCCGGGCGCTGGAAGGAAACCCATCCGTACCTTGTTCCTGCCGGTAACTTACTTTTCTTTCCTTTTTTTCTTTGTTGATTGTTTCTTTTTCTTTTCAGGAGACACAATGGAGGGTTAATGAGCTTTTTTGCAGGAAACAACTCGCCTGGGAAACAGAAGAAGAAGAAGAAGAAACGTTCCCGTACAGAGGAGTCACCCGCCCGGGAAGATTCAACTGGGGGCGGCGGTCTATAGGTGCCTCTTGACAGCATTCTCCTTCGTGATCTGGACATGCACAATTATGACGCTATCCTTGACTCTTCAATGCTTCCTCACGGCATATTTCCTGGGGACCAGTTGATTGTTACTGAGAATATGCAAGCGCCTCGCCTTGCTGGTATGTATGTGCATGCCCTTGGGAAGTTGGACTACTGGATCGAGAAGGAGGAAAAATGGAAGGACCTAGTACATACCGACCTGCAGGACCTTGATGCGGCTTGTTACATCTATGCTCTTCAGGTCGTCGGGGTAGAAAAGGCTAGGCAGAAACTGGGGGTCGAGTGTGCTGGAGAGCTGAAAAAAGCTTTGGAGAATGTTGTCCATCTGACCGAGAAGCTCTCTCTCAGGGATAAACATATTGAAGAAGTCCGCCGGGAGAACGAGACTGCTCTGAAGCTGAAGGATGATGCCCTTTCCAAGGTGGAGCAGATTGAAAAAAGTATTGAGGATGCCAAAGTGCTTTTCGCTCAGTGTTGTCGGGAGACTCAAGAACGAACCAAACAGGTATGTTTCAAGAACTTTGTCGACGGGATGCGTCATGAGCGGGCGATGGTCAACCTGTGGGAACCTCAGTTCGAGTCTGTGGTCGTTCCTCTGAATCATAGTCAATGGAAACGCTGGCAGGAAGCTGGAATCCCGGTCGAACCTCCCTTCTGGCCTGAAGATGCTGAGGATCTCATCTTTTTTGGTTATTTCTCATATTGACTGTGTGTTCGTCCGTTCTATTCTTTACCTTGTTTTTATCTATTTCAATCCTTGCTCGGGCAAATTTGATAGGTCCACTTCTTGAATTTATTTTGATTTTAGCCGCACGGCTTTTGTAAGTGGCGCTTGGCCTTGTAGCCGCTCATAGCCCTCGGCTTTTATAGATGGCGCTCGGCCTCATAGCCCTCGGCTTTTATAGATGGTGCTCGGCCTCATAGCCCTCGGCTTTTATAGATGGCGCTCGGCCTCATAGCCCTCGGCTTTTATAGATGGCTCTCGGCCTCATAGCCCTCGGATTTTATAGATGGCGCTCGGCCTCATAGCCCCTCGGCTTTTATAGATGGCGCTTGGCCTTGTAGCCGCTCGACTTTATAGATGGCACTCGGTCTCATAGCCACTCGGTTTTTTATAAGTGGCGTTTAGCCTTTATGTACAAAAACATTTATAAATCACACCTAATTATTGTTTGGTCTTATATACAAAAATTACAGATTCTACTGAAAGTACTTTGTTAAGTTGTCTGAGTGCCATGTTCGCTCAACTTCTTGGCCGTCTTCAAATGCTAGCTTGTAAATTCCCGAGCGTACTTCTTCGATTACCACGTACGAGCCTTTCCATTTCGGGGACAGTTTGCCCTTCTCAAGATCTAGTCCAGTCACTGTTCCGTTCCTTAGCACCAAATAATCTCCTAGGTAAATGTTTTTTCATTCACCTTTTCATTATGATAGCGTGCGGTTCTTCTCTTGTATGTCAAATCTCTTACTGTCGCTGCTTCTCTTAGGTCTTCACACCTCTCACGGGCTATCAACATTGCCAAGTTATTATTGTTTGTTATAAATTTTGCTACCCTGGTCGTGGGCCATATTAGCTCCGCCGGGGCTACCGCATCCATTCCGAACGCCAAGGTAAATGGTGGGTATCCCGTCGGGATTCGTACTGTTGTTCTATATGCCCACATTACCTCTGGAACCAAGTCTTCCCATGTTCCTGGATTGTCTCCTATCTGTCTTTTGAGTATCGATACGATCGTGCAGTTTGTAACATCTACTTGTCCATTTGCTTGTGGATGATACACTGGTGCGAAACTAAGCTTTATTCCGCTATCCTCGCAAAATTTCTTTATCTTTTTTCCTGTGAACTAGGTTCCATTGTCTGTTATGATTTGTAATGGGACTCCAAAGCTGCAGATTATATTTTTAAATATGAAATTAATAGCATTTTGTTTTGTGATTGCGCTTGTTGGTTCCGCCTCTTCCCACTTCGTAAAATAATCCACAGCTACAAACAAGAATTTCCGCCCTCTTGATGCTACCAGAAATGGCCCCACAATATCCAATCCCCACCGGGCAAATGGTTCAGGCGGAGATACGGTTTTCATTATACTGGACGGTTTTCTCTATATGTTTGCGTGACGCTGGCATTCGTTGTATTTTTTCACTAAGATTTCTGCGTCTTCGTTTAACTGAGGCCAATAATACCCTTGCCTTGTTACTTGTATTCCTAGTGCTTTGGCTCCCTGATGTGGCCCGTTGGTTCCCGAATGAGCACTAATGAGAATTTCTTTTCCCTCTTCTTGCGTTACACATACCCGTAGGGGAATGCTATCTTCGACTGCCCTACGAAAAAGGTTACTGTCTACGACTGTAAACCATACTGCTCTATTTCTTACCTTTCTTTCTTCTATCGGATTCTCTAGCACTTCTCTGTGTAAAATATAATTCATAATCAGAGTCCTCCAATCATCCTTTTAAATTATTGTTAATATCTTGCATTTCTCTACAATTGCCTTTATGCTCGTTTCCTTTTGCTGCTCTATCCTGACCTATCGACTCTTTGGACCGCAGGGTGATGCTTCGAGTCTGGCTAAAGCATCTGCTTCCTTGTTATCCGTACGGTTGATGTAGCTGAGTTTCCATTCTAAGAAAAGTTTCATCATATCCCGTACGGCCTCTGTATACAAGCTCATACCTTCTTCCTTAGATTTGAATTCTCTTGTTACTTAATTCGCCACCAACCGAGAATCTATATGGAACCTTGCACGCTTGGCCCCTAGTGCGAGTGGTAACTGTATACCTCCTAGTAGCGCCTCATATTCTACTTCATTGTTTGTTGCTTTGAAGTTGAAATTTATTGCATGTTTTATTCTCTCGCCTGTTGGCGTCTGGATTACAATTCCAGCTTCGCAGCCGTTGCACCCTGCCGAACCATCTACATATACTTTCCACCATTCTTCTTCACTGATTGTTCCCAGTGGGGTTAATTCTGCTAAAAAATCAGCCACTACTTGTCCCTTTATTGCCCTTGCGGGTATTATATTGATATAGAACTCATTTAATTCTACCGCTCACTTTGTCAATCTGCCCAATATATCTGGTTTATGTAGTAGCTGTAATAGTGGATATTCCGTCGGAATAATAATCGGATGAGCCTAAAAGTACGGTTTTAATCTTCTTGCTGCTGATACTACTGCCAATCCCAGTTTTTCAATTTGGAGATACCTTATTTCTGCACCCTGTAGGGCTCTTGAATAATAGTAAACTGTTTTTTCCGTTCCATCTTTTTCAGATATAAGGACTGCACTAACTGCGGTTTCAGACACCGCAATGTATAGTTTGAGTGGTTCCCCTGGTACCGGAAGTTGCAATGTTGGTAAATTTTTCAATTGTTCTTTTAATCGTTTAAATGCATGCCTTGTCATGTTCTTCTGTCCACGATATTTTCGGGTCTGCCAACTTCATTAATTTTAAAAATGGTTGTAGAGTATTTGCTCCTCTTGACATGAAGCGACTAAGTGCATTTATTTTTCCGTTTAATTTTTGTATGTCTTTGAGGGTTTTACGTGGTGCCATAGATATTATTGCTTCTATCTTTTCCGTGCGAGCCATGATTCCGTGCGGTGTAATTTTGAATCCCAAGAAGTATCCTTCCGTAACTCCAAAAGCGCATTTCTTCACTTTTAAGCGTAAACCTGCCTCCCCTTATTTTGTTGAACGTTTCATGTAAATCTTCTAAATGTCGTGCGGCTGACTTTGAGCATACCAAGATATCATCTACATATACTTCAACGTTTCTCCCTATTTGTTCTTTGAAAATTTATCTATCGCTTTTTGAAATGTTGCTCCTGCATTTCGCAAACAAAATGACATTACTTTATAGCAAAATGTCCCTGCGTCTGTTATAAAAGAGGTTTTTTCTTCATCTTCCCTTGCAATAGGAATTTGGTTATACCCTGTGATGAGGGTGAATTCCGATCAGTGCTCGGACAACGCTACGAACAAGCGTTGGGCCAGGAGCTTCGTCGGGACAACTCAGACAGGCCAGTTACTCAGGCTCATTCTGGCAGGGGTTCTTTCCACTCCAATCAATCTACCCGAATGAATGGGGGTGACCTCTATTTATAGGGTCTTTATGGGGGTAATCTAGTCATTAGGGTCGTAACCGCCTAACTGCCCAGGTCTGGTCCAGGTCGACTTTATGAGCTCGACTTCCCTGGGGTCGACTCCAAGGAAGTCGACCTGGGAAAGTCGACATGTAGGGGTCGACTTCCTCATAAAGTCGACCTGTAGGGGTCGACTTCCTCATAAAGTCGACCTGTAGGGGTCGACTTCCTCATAAAGTCGACTGGGACCTTCCATTGTCTATACAGGTATTCACCATTCATTCTGGGCTATCTCTAGTGTCGTGTTCAAGTCTCGGATACTGTATCACCAGTACTCCCCCCCTTCGATATGATCTGAGTGTCAGATCCTGCATTACCAGTTTTCCCCTCTCCTTTGCTTGCTGTGGTGGGGTTCTCTGCCCTGGTAACATGACTAGGGTCCCCCCCCCATGTAGCAATAAGAGACCCGTTCTCGTACTCGTAGTGTTTGATGCACAACATATTTTTTCGGGGTGCCCCCCGCTTTTCTCCCAGAGGTATTTCTCGTACACCCCCCTAACTTGGTGAAATCTCAGATGTATTTCTCGTACACCCCCCTAACTTGGTGAAATCTCAGATGTATTTCTCGTACACCTCCCTGACTTGGTGAAATCTCAGATGTATTTCTCGTACACCCCCCTGACTTGGTGAAATCTCAGAGGTATTTCTCGTACACCCCCCTGACTTGGTGAAATCTCAGAGGTATTTCTCATACACTCCCCTGACTTGGTGAAATCTCAGAGGTATTTCTCGTACACCCCCTGACTTGGTGAAATCTCAGAGGTATTTCTTGTACACCCCCTGACTTGGTGAAATCTTAAAGGTATTTCTCATACACCCCCTGACTTGGTGAAATCTCAGAGGTATTTCTTTACACACCCCTTCGGTGGTGAGTTCAGAGGTATTTTTTACACCCCCCTGACTTGGTGATTATCCAGAGGTATTTCCTTACACACCCCTTCTGTGGTGAGTTCAGATGTCGGGCCGCATTTTTCACATGTCGAGCCCAGTGAATCGAATTATGTTAAAATCTCGCGCCGTGATTTTCAACCTCTGGGTCCAGATGTCGAGCCGTATTTTACAAATTTCGAGCCTCAGAACATCGACCTCTGTTGAAATCTCGCGCCGTGATTTTCAACCTCTGGGTCCAGATGTCGAGCCACATTTTACAAATGTCGAGCCTCGGAACATCGACCTCTGTTGAAATCTCGCGCTGTGATTTTCAACCTCTAGGTCCAGATGTCAAGCCGCATTTTTTAAAGGTCGAGCCTCGGAACATCAACCTCTGTTGAAATCTCGCATCGTGATTTTCAACCTCTGGGTCCAGATGTCGAGCCGCATTTTACAAATGTCAAGCCTCGGAACATCGACCTATGTTGAAATCTCGCGCCGTGATTTTCAACCTCTGGGTCCAGATGTCGAGCCGTATTTTACAAATGTCGAGCCTCGGAACATCGACCTCTGTTGAAATCTCGCGCCGTGATTTTCAACCTCTAGGTCCAGATGTCGAGCCGCATTTTTCAAAGGTCGAGCCTCGGAACATCAACCTCTGTTGAAATCTCGCATCGTGATTTTCAACCTCTGGGTCCAGATGTCGAGCCGCATTTTACAAATGTCGAGCCTCGGAAAATCGACCTCTGTTGAAATCTCGCGCCGTGATTTACAACCTCTGGGTCCAGATGTCGAGCCGCATTTTACAAATGTCGAGCCTCGGACATCAACCTCATAAAATTTTGGGTTTACTTGACCCATGTGCACCTGCTTTGGATCTGCCTGCTCTTTGTTAGGCTGAGTGTTGTTGTGGTTTCTTAGGAAACTTTGTTCGAGGAGTATTTTAATTTTATTTATTATTGCTACATGCCGTATTACAGCTTAGTATTCTGCTGTGTTGTTTGTAGCCGTAAATTGCAGCCTTACCGGGTGTTCGTGTATTTTCTGGTCTGGAGTTATTATCTTGACCCATATTCCGGCACCTGTGTTGCATCTCGAGTCGTCGACATTCACTACCCAAGGAGAGTCCTCATTGCCTTATGTAATATCTACTATGAATTTTGCAATGGCTTGTCCTTTGATGGTTGTACTTGGAACAAAATCGACATCAAACTTGCTCAGCTTCAGGGCTCATTTTGTGAGTCTGCCAGATGTGTCTGGTCTGTAATGGTTCTTCATAGTGATGTTTAGCCAAGACCTTGTTCGTGTGTGCCAGAAAATATGTTTGAAATCTTCGTGCTGCGTGTATGATGGTGAGAACAATTTTCTCAATTGGAGGATGTCGGATCTCTGCCAATTGCAGCCTCTTGGAGTGATAATAGATATTCACTACCCCTCTACAAATCGGTACCGTGCTGGTTGCTTTTTCTGATGTAGCCACGTAAATATATAAATTCTCTCCTGTCTAAAGGGATGCTAAATATGGCAATGATATTCAGTGTTTCTTTAACTGTTCGATGGCCTATTCGCATTTCGAAGTCCACGTTACCGCTTTCTTTTGACTTGTTTTTAGCAGTTGGAAGAAGAGTTTACACTTGTCTGCCACTTTGGATATGAATCTGCTCAAGGAGTTGATCTTCCCATTGAGCTTTTGTACTTCCCTGATAATTTGCGGTGGCTTAGTATCCAGAATTGCAGTTACTTTCTCTGGGTTAGGTTTTCTTTCTTTTTGGCACACATATAACACTAAGAATTTCATTTCCTGAACCCCAAAGCTGCATTTGGACGGATTAAGCTTCATTCCCTACTTTTTCAGGGTTTCCAACGTTTCTCGTAGATCCTCTGGGTGATCCTTCGCGTATCTTGATTTTACCAAACTATTGCCTACATATGCCAAGACGTTTCTTCCTTCCTGCTCCCTGAATACCTTGTCCATGAGCCTTTGAAAGGTTGCGCCTGCATTTCGTAGCCTGAATGGTATAACCCTATAGTAGAAAGTTCCCCATTCCGTGATGAATGACGTAGCCTCCTCATCCTCTTCCTTCATGAGTATTTGGTTATAACCTGAGTGAGTATCCATCATTGATAGTACTTCCTTTTCAGAAGCTTCATCTACTAATCTGTCACTTGAGGGAAGAGGGTAACTGTCTCTTGAGCATGCCTTATTGAGGTCAGTGAAATCCACACGTATTCGCCATTTCCCATTGGATCTTTTCACCATTACTGGATTGGCTAACCATTGTGGGTACTTGACCTTGCGTATGTGCCTTGTGCTGACTAGCTTTTCTATTTCTGCCCGCACTACTTCCTTTCTTTCAGCTGCAAGTATTCTTCGCTTTTGCCGAACTGGAGTGAAGCCGGGGTCGATATTTAACTCATAACACGTTATTGCCCGTTGTACCTGTGAGGGTTCCTCTCCCTCCCATACAAACGAGACCTGATGAGCATTCAGTAAATATACCAGGGAAGCTTTTAATTCTGAAGTAATAGAAGTACCTATTAGAATTTTCCCTCTTGTTAATGCAACTTCTTCAATTTGGCCCATTGGCGCCTTTTCCTCGTTATCATCTCTTTCTTGGATGAACAGAGTTGTGGGCTTGGTCCTTTTAGTTGCCTTTCTGTAGAAATCTCTTGAGTCCCTTTGCACTCCTTTTACAATTGCCGTTTTTCCACCTTTCTCCAAATCTGAAGGTTGATTGGAGTGGAAAGAACCCCTGACAGAATGATCCTGAGTAACTGGAGTAACCCCTGACAGAATGTTCCACTTCCCCTTAAAATTTAAAAATACTTGCCTTTGATTTGGTAGTGGCATTGGCCTTGGGGGTCCTTCTCCATATAAATTTTCCGCTGGGGGTCCTCTTTTATATGGATTTTCCCTGGGGGGAGCTTCCCTTGGTGGCCCCTCCCTCAAATTTTCTGCAAACCTGTTTTCTTGTCTGCTTTCTATTCTTGGTTGTCTCTTTTGAAAATTTCTATCAGGTTGTCCTCTGTCGAATTTGTTTATACTTCTCTTCATGATATTCCTCTATATTTGATTCCTTGTATGATCTTTTCATTGCTTCTGCGAAAGTTATTAGTGGTTCCCGTACGAGGTCTCCCGAGAATCTGGTTGGTCGCAACCCATTGATTAATGCCATCAAAACTGCTTCCTCCGTACATACCACTCTTTGTACTGTTGCCGCCAACCGGTCCATGTATTCGCGCGTTGATTCCTGATCCCCTTGCCTGACAGTAAGCAGTACAGTGTTCAATCCTTTCCTCCTTATTTTGTGTATGAATGCAATTTTGAATTCTTTTTCAAGGTCCTCGAATGAATTAATACTTCCAGGTGGTAGGTTTCTGTACCAACCTACTGCTTCGTCCTTAAGAGTTCTCCTAAACATCCTACACCATATATGTTTTCGCCTTGTTGTGTCCTCCATTTCCGTACGGAATGAATGAATGTGATCTTCCGGGTCGGTGTTTCCTTCGTATACTGCCATTTTAGAGGCGCGCCACCCCTCCGGGTATTCTTGTGACAACAAATGCTGTGCGAGTGCCTCCTCATTCCCAGTCCGTACGGACTGGTTTGAGATTCCCGTACGGGGTAATTGTGCAGTTAAAATTTCGTTCCTTCCTAAATTTGCATGTATCTGTCTGTCATTAATGTAGACATTCTTTCTTACATTTGCCTCTGATTATTTTCTAGTCCTGTTATGATTAATAATAGACGAGTATTTTCTTCTTCTACTACATTATGTTTTGTTGGTTGTCTGCCCCTGTGCCGCTTAGGCACAGGTGAACGCGATCTTCTTCGTTCTGGTGTACTGGAATGTGCTTCGCTATTTTGATGTATCCTGTTAACTGATCTTGGATCGTTCCCCGCTTGTTGTCGAGGAGTACAAAGTTCCTCCTTGGTGTCCTCATAAATTGTTCTGACCGGACTGTGATTCTCCTACGCGATAGGCGGTATTTGGTTTTTGCGGCCAACCGGCAGGGGCCGACTTGCGTTCGCAGTCGCCGTGATTTCTAGATTTTCTTCCATCTGGTTAATCCACTTCGGCTGCTCTGAATCCATTTCACGTCAGGTTCACCACTGATGATTTAGTATTAAACCTATACACCTTCTATTCCCCTTTGTTACAATCGACCCCTAGGGGTATTTATACAGTTTCCTACTGGACTGGGCTTCTACTGGGTTACATCTCACCCAGCCCATATGTGAAGACTCAACTTAACTGGGGTCCTACCCAACCCGCCCGGGTCCTACCCGACTTCCTTTACTAGGCTGTTTGGGCCTGTCATCCTTGTTCCTAGGGTGGCCCTGGTCTGATGGACCAGGGGTATCATCACATAGATTGAAATAGAGAATATTATTCAAATAAACTACTCTTGAGTGTATCTTTAAAATTAAATAAAAAACCGAACCTGAACAACTTCAACTATTGTTTTGATAATTAAAGCTGCATCTTTTTCGCTGTGGAGATATTTTGCCAGTATTGTGTCGCATAAGTCTCCACCTTCGCAAAGGTCCATCACGATGTGAACATTTCTATGATCCTCATATGTTTCCTTCAATGTCACGATATTTAGATGATGTGGCAAAATTTTCATAATCCGGACTTCTCTTCTTATATTTTCAATATCAACAGAGTGTTCCTTAATACTATTTTTTGATATCGATTTACATGCATAAACATCGCGAGAAAATTTATCTGTGCAGTGATATATCACACCGGAATCGCCTCGTCCAATCACTTTTCCAAAAACATACCTACTAGTGATATCATGACCAGCTACATCACTCAAGATGGTAGGAAAATCACTACATATGAGGCTTGTTGAAGAATCCTCTATATCTTGATCTTCTTTTCCAAATTTTTGAAACTTTTTATCTATTTTTAGAATCATCTGCTCGTTGGTTTTCTTTCGCTTCAAGCTTGGTTGATTTGTGGAAGAAACATCTTGAGGTGTCTTTGATTGCTTCTCCATTTCAATGTTTTATTCAAAATTTGACAAATAATCTGATTATCTAAGAAGACATGGACAAATATATATAGGTATGTTTAAAAGAAAATAAAACAAAATTTCTGCCAAGTTTTGTCTAAAATTGGTACTTGGATTGTATAAAATCCATATCATGATTCCAAAATATTAAACAAAATCAAATAAATCATTTACCTAAATATGTATATTTTCAATAAAATCCAAGCCAACTTAATCATATAATTAATTTGAAGATTAAATTAGATTCTTAAAATCTTAGATTTGTCTTTTTTGAAAATTATAATTTATAATTTATTAACCCTTCTATTTTTCTCCACATTGATCCCATTAATTTAAATATATTTTTATCTCTATTTTATTATTCTTTAACAGTTGGTACCAGGGCCCGTCCAGACGGACCATGGGCCGGACATGACTATTAGGCCCAGAAGGCCCAGGGAAATGTGTTATAAATACCTCCCAAGGTGCAACAGGAGAGGGGGTCGATTATTAATGAGAGCAATACTAGAAAGTTGTGTGTGTGAGCATCCTATCGCGAGCCCACACACCATCAGAGGTGAACCTGACGTGAAGCAAGAACGCAACCGGAAAAGGAGAGAGGATGGTCGGAAGGAGTGAGTAACATGTAGGAGAGAGCTCGAGGCGCCCCGGAGAGAGGGAACCCCATAACCAGGAGATAACCCTGGTCACCTCGACGGGTGAACAGCAGAAGGACTTCGAAGAGGACTCGGACAGAACTGAGTCGTACCTCTCGTATAGGAGGAAGCCCGCGGCCAGGACGCTCGAGGCCCAGAAGAAGGCCCGGCGCCAAGAGAAGGCCGAAGCTAACGATGAGGCCCGGCGTAAGGAGGAAAGGAAGCGCAGGTGGAGGAGGTGGAGCAGGTCCCCGACCCCCGCCGAGAGAAGGGAACGCCACCGGAAGAAGCATTCCGAGAACGCGAAGCTCTTAAAGCTGGTGTCCGCCTTGCAGGATAGCCAACGGCGGCTGCAGGAGCAACTCCTCCAACTCGCAGCCGACCGTCATACCTTGGAGTCGGCCGGAGCGGGAGGAGGGGCGGTAGGCAGAGATCCATGAAGCGGGGCGGCCATAACAATATCCGGAGTCTGGGGCGGGGAGGCCCTGGCGCAACACCTTTTAGAGGGAGAGTACCCTCTCGGCTGGTGGACATCGAAGATCCCCTATTACAAGGGGGACACCGACCCGGACGACCACCTGCATTCGTTCAGAACTAACATGGAGGATCGGACAGGCCGGAAGGACATTTGGTGCCGAATGTTCCGAAGAGCTCTCACGGGGGACGCAATCGCGTGGTACAGAACACTCCCCGCGGGTCAGTCCACACTTTCGAGAACCTGGAGAGAGCTTTCCTAGCGGTCTTCGCGCCTAAGTAGAGGAGGTCCAGGAACCTGGCCACCCTCAGCGCCATGAAGTAGAAGGACTTCGAGAGCACGCGTGAGTTCATTGACGCTTCGCGAGCGAGGTGCAAAAAATCGAGGGGTTACACGAACAAACGGTCATGTACGCCCTCAGCACGAGGCTGAGGCCCATTTTTTTCACAGGGGACCTCGTGAGGAAACCCCTGAAACCTTTTGCGGAGGCCATGGAACGGTCCCACGGGGAGGCCAATGTAGATGAATATCTGAGAGCAAAGATGCAGGAATATAACAAGCGTCAACAAAAACCCAAAGGCCCCTCGTCCGGGGGAGGAGGCAGCAGCAACAACAACCAAAGGCCGCCGCTACAGGCAACGACTTCCAGGGCCGCCATTCCCAGCGGCGGAGGCCGTCGGGAAACCGGGCCGACCCCGGCCGCGAACCAGCGATAGGTCTTCCTTACCTTGGGAGGCGTCCATAACCTCCCAACAGCAAGACCAATGAGGAAGGACACGACGACGTACAAAGACGCAAATAAGTTCTCTGAGTATATACCACCAGGACAAAGGTCGCATGACAGATGAGTGCCTGAACCTAGCCAGGGTATTGAGCAAGCTGGGCGCTGCACCGGAAGCACCCCCGACCCCACAGGGCGACGGAGGAGGCAGTGGGGGATATCCTAACAATAGATGGGGGAGGCGCGTTGCATGGGGCGAACCTATAGGAAAGGCGCTGATACGCCGCAGACGTCGATCAGACAACCAAAGAGAAACGCCCGCACCTGGATGCGGAAATCACATTCACGGAGGAAGACATGAAGGATGTGATCACCCCCCATGACGACCCCCTGGTAGTAACCCCCATTTTCCAAAAAAAAATATGTGGATGCATAGTGTATTGGTCGACACTGGGGCATTAGTGGACATCCTGTATTGGAATGCTTTCATCAACTTCGACCTCGCCCGCGCAGACTTGCTCCCAAGCAGAGCCCCCATCAGAGGTTTCGGGCAGGCGGAGGTCACAATGGCAGGTGTCACAAATGACGCGACTCTTGAGACTCGACACCTCCCTACCGGCCTCGGCTGCATCACCCTCCAGGGCGGTCTTTTCGGACAAGTGCTTCTTCGCGGCTGCCGCAGCCGACACCTCGGAGGAAAGAGCCGCAACACGCTCCCGAGCCCCACAAAGCTCTTCCTGCATATCCAGGCTCCGCTGAAGGTGGACGTAGGCAAGGGTGGCCTCGCGGAGGCTATCAGCGTACAAGTCCTCTTCAAGCGCCGAGACACCGCACGCGAACAGAGCCTTATACTCGGCTTCTTCCTGGAGAAACGGCTGCAGCAGATTGAAGCCCTTCAAAAGTATCCCCGCCAGCTGGGGAACAGCAATGGAGGGACAAAGGCAGAATCCAGGGCCACGCCGAATCCCTGACGGTCCAACAACCTTCCCTCCAAGGGGTACTGGGGCCTAGCAAGTCCGTGCCCGGAAGCTTCCCGAACCTCGAACTTCTAATGAAACCCGGAGGGGGGGACGGGCCCTTGCGAAGCCACGGCGGCACGGCTGGCCGAGCGAACATTCTCCAAGGGAGGGTTGTCCATGTTATTATCCTCGGAGCTCTCGTTGGCGTTCCTCGGGGATACAGAGGGGGTGTCCACAATAACCCTGGACGTCGTCTTCCGCTTCTGTCTTTTCCGAGAAGGAGAGGGGAGCTCCACGTCATAGCTGGTGACGTCATCAGGCCGGAGGTGATCTTCTACGGTCCAACTGTGTTCAAGGTGGGCAGGCTTCACAGGGCGGCACTCAGATATCTGGACGAGGAGGTCGTGCGCCTCCCGTTCGGCTGTAGTCAGGCGCGTGGAGGCAATGCCAGGGAGGCCTTTCAGGTGGCTCTGCGGAGGTCAGCTCTCGGGAGGGTTCTCAAGAGTTCCCAGACAGGACAACTTCACGAAAAAGAAATGCTCGCGCCAGCCGTGAGCACGGTCGGGCAGCACCTCGAAGAGAGCCTTCCGGGGAGTCCCGCGGGACGCTATCAGGACACGTTTCCGGTCACTTGGCATCAGGTACACATGGAACCAGTGAGAGAATAAGGGTAGGGTAGGCTCGTGGCCACAGGCGCTGCAAAGAGAGGAGAACAAAAGGACTCGCTCAATGGCACCCGGCAGAAGCTGCGAGAGCGACACCCGACAGTGGTTGAGCAGGCTCTGGAGGAACGGAGGAAGCGGTAGAGTCAGGCCAAGGTCGGCATAGGCAATGTAGACCACGACGTACCCAGGAGGAGGATGGGAAGCGACAAGGTCCCCGGGTGGTTGGTATTTCGCAAGATCCTTATACTTATAAATGCTCTTCATAGCCTCAAGACAGCTAGAGGCAGAGGCTTTCGTCAGCGGATTCTTGGAATCAGGAGGGGGAATGGAGGCCTGATGGATCAGATTGGCTACCAAGAGATCAGGAGAGACTGGGTTGGAGGCCATTATAACTCTGCAAGAAGGTCGCCAAGCTCAAGTAAAACGGGAAAGAGGGGAGGTAAAAAAGGAAAGTGACTGAAGTAAAAAAGGACAGTAAGTATTTATATGGAAAGAGGGCACAGAAGACGAAGAGTCGCGAATACCTGGCCTCGTCGAAAGAAGGGGGCCCAGGAGAGAGGCCCAATAGAGCACAACGGAGCCGAAAGCTCAAGAGAGAGGGTAACGAACCGTGGGACCGGCAAACGGGAGCCGAATCCCACCGGGGTGAAGGCCGAGGAACCAGAGGAGTGTCACCCGGGGGTCCGGAAATCAGAGGGGCGTTTCCCGGGGGCAAAAGGGCACCAGGGGGCCGAGGAGGGATGTAGGCGGACGAGCGATGCTCGAGCAGAGTGCGAGCTAGTTCGGTGGTAGGCGGTGATGGTAAATCAACAACGCGAACTGAGGCATGAAAGGGAAAAGGGCGTTCAAAATTCAAAAAAGAAAGGCAAAATACTTCGAAAAGGCATTAAAGTGATAAATCTCTATTACAAGCCCGGAGGCACTACAAGGTTACAACAAAAGCCACAAGGCGCCTTAAGCTACAAAATAGAAAAAAAGCTAAACGTGCTTTAAAGAAAAAGCGAAACGACGCCGAGAAGCAAGTCGGGGAAACCACACGACCTCCCTCCAAGAGATGCTTAAGGCAACACAAGGAGAGGGGAGGAGGTACCCACAGACGGCGCACCTGTAGGCCAAACAGACCCATGACCGACAGGGACCGGGTCGAAGCAGCCCCCAAACCCGGCGCAACTGGAGGCCTAGCGGCCAGACTTTGGCGGCCCCGACAGGAAGTACCGCAAGTCAGTAGCAGGGAGAGACGAGGACCCACGTGAACCGCGACAACCGCGAGAGCGCCGACGGCGACCCCCACCAGCAACAGGGGCAGCGGAGGCTGAACCACGCAAGGAGAAGCAGAAGCTAGATGCGGCAGCGGTGGCAGCAGCAGAGGAAGCCGGGTCCCAGAAGGAGAAGCGTCGGCTTGGTGAAGTTGCGTTTATTTAATCATTGTTTACAAACGTTTATTTATATCACACAACAACTAGGGGTGACAATGGGGCGGCCCCGCCCCGATATCTGCCCCATTCCGGAAAAAACGGGGCGGGTCTGGCACTCTACCTTTCTGTCCCGAGACCCGCCCAATCCCGGTGACCGGGCATGGAACGGGACGGATCCTTGGAATTATAAAATTAAAAAAAAAAACAAAAAAATCAAAAAAATCAAAATCAAATTATAAATTATAAATTATAAAAAAAAATCAAAAAATCAAATCAAAATTTTTAAATAGGTAAACTTTTTACCTTAATTTTTAACTTTTAATAATTATATATCTAATATAATATAATTTAAATTAATAAAAAAAATTAAAATTAATTTTTTTAAAAACCGGGGCGACCCACCTGGGTTTCGCCCTACCCCGAGACCCGCCCCGGAATATGACCGGGGCAACGGGGCACGAGGCAATAGGGGAAAAAAATGAAAACGGCGTCCCCGATGGTAGGGGCGACCCTCTCCGTTCTCACCATTAACAACAACACTAATTATATCTACTAACTATGTATTACTTATTATTAACAATACTTTAGTTAATTAATTTTAGCCCGTGGTCCATCATTGAATTAGCCCAATTGTATTTCTATTGAAACATTTGTATCTTTGCCCCAAGCTTTCTCGTTATTCCTCGAGCATAAGTTTTATTAAAACTTTTGCGTTATATACCTTAAAATTTTTTATTATTACTTATGCTAGTTTTGAGTTATTTACCTGCATAGTAAACTTTAACAGATAGTGGAATATAAGTCATGAAATCATAATTACAGAATTTACAGTATATTTATTCTGATTTACAATATATTAGCACTCTAATTCCTTTAAGATAGAGGGGTTAAATAAAATTTTGAATATTTTTGATCCTCGAGCTTCTACCCTGGATATAAAATTTTGAATTTTCATTCTCTCTGTTTTGCTTCAATTTTTTATTGGCCTTGCCGTGGCAACTCGAGTCCATATTTTAGGAATGGACTACTGGGGAACTTGCTGATTAGGCTCCAATTGCGGCCCCAGTCCAAGATCCTGCTCGACGTCGGAGGCGCCCGATGCGGTAGGTCTCTCTTGCCTCATCTTCCTAGGAAGCTGCACCGCCGAATTAACTTTAACTAGGAACTTTTAATTTGATATTAACTTACCGTGTCTATTTCGAAATTTCTATTTACTTAAAATTCATAATTGTTTCTTCCAGTTCAATTCGATTTTTCTAAAAAGTCAAGTTCAAATTCTAAAAGGTCAAACTCAAACTTGATAATATAATCTTTGAAAAAGTTGAATTCAATTTGGCATTAGTTTTGAAAATGTGAGTTAGAATGTCAAAATATCGAACGGGAAAGTCAGAGCTTCAGATTTCTCTCTTTTTCTTAGGTTGGACTTGTTGTTTTGGGCTCATTTGACTCGTGACGCTTCGCCTCCTCCTCATTTGGCCCGTGGGCTCATTTTTACCACTTCAATTTTTCTTTCCTCTTGGAACAATTCGACTTTTGGAGACCGACTTTTGCTTGTTTGAAGAGAGTTCAACTTCTTTCAAACGTAAGGGTTCGACTTACGGTTTGATTAAAGGCAGAAAGGGTTCGACTTTTTAAGGTCGACTTTTCTGAAATCTTCCCAATCTATTGACTCTTGGTCATCGGGCTGAGATCGACCTCTTGAAATTAAATTTTTGAGGTCGGAATCTTTGATGTCATCCAGCCTATGAGCCTTAAGTCGATAAGGGTCGACTTCTCTTTGTCGATTTTCTCCACCAGATCGACTTTACTGAGATCGACTTCTGATGAAGCATGGAATATCTTACCAGGACTCACGGTGGTATGAGATGGTGCCAGAGGTTCTGGAGTCCACGACGCGCGCTCTACGTCAAGTCTTCCGGGAGAAATCAGCGATTACACAAGTAAAATCGGCAATTTGCTCCGTGTCATCCGCTCTAGAATGAGTGGAACTGATATCTTGGAGTGAGCCCGGAGGACCCCTTTAATAGGGCCTTCCAGGCGTAATCCGCGACGATGATCGCGTCCGGTCATAATGGCACGCCATTAAGGACGCGAATTGGTGTCGAGTAACGATCAGGAAGTCGGCGATTAAGGGGGAGAATCTACGATTTAGTGGCAGGGTCGGCAAGTTCAAAGGGGCAAGATCGGAAGCCTGCTAGGTACAGACGATCGATCTTGGTCTCAACTCGGTGATTACCACCTAAATCGGCGATCCATATAGTTCAACTCGATGATTTGACGAAGACCATTGTTTCGTGCTCGTGGGAGCCTTCCGGGGGTTCGACATATAACGAACGGAACCTTAGTTTTTGTTGAGGGGCGTTGATGGATGTGACTGGTGTACAATGATGTATCAGCAGTACTCCCCCTAAGAAGATCATGTGATAAGACGTGTACCGCCAGTATTCCCCTCAAGCAAAGTTAAGTGAATCATTCTAGCCATAACGACAGAATGATTTTCGATCCATTCCGACCACAACGACAGAATGAATTTGATTTCGGCCATAGTGACATAATCTAATTCTAGCCATAGCGATAGAACTACAAGGTTTATTCAACTCCAGCCATAGCGATAGAGTGACTTTCGATTCGTAATAATGGATAATCCATTCTGGCCATAGTGACAGATTTGATTTGATTCCAACCATAGAAACGGAGTCTAGTTCTAGCCATAGCGATAGAACTACAATGTTTGGTCAACTCCGGCCATAGCGACAGAGTGACTTTCGATCCGTAACAACGGATAATCCATTCCGGCCATAGTGACAAAATGGATTTGATTCCAACCTTAGCGACAAAATCTAATTCTAGCCATAGTGATAGAACTACAATGTTTGATCAACTCCGACCATAACGACAGATTGACTTTCGATCTGTAACAACAGATGATCCATTCTGACTATAGCGATAGAATGGATTTAATTCTGACCGTAGCGACAAAATCTATTTCTAGCCATAGACTACAATGTTTTGTATCAACTCCGGTCATAGTGACAGAGTGATTTTTTGATCCGCACCGACGGATAATCCATTCCGACCATAACGACATAATAGATTTGATTCTGGCCAAAGCGACAGAATCTAATTCTAGCAAAAGCGATAGAAATATACCTGCAAAAAAGAAAAAATTCCTACAAAATAAAGACATAAGTCCAAAACATTTTATTTATTGACTCAATTTAACTTACCGTACGATTTTACCTTTCGCGCTACCTCCTCTTTTTGCTCAAAGGAATCCATGATAAATCTGGTTGTAGCGACAGATTTATCATGCTCAAATAGTTGGAGGGAGCTTGTGGTACTCCCCCCTAAATACCTGCATAAAATGAGATAACTTCCGTCCAGAGCGACAGAAGTGTTGGAGAGAGTTTGTGATACTTCCCCCTGAATACATAATATGTGACGACTTCCAGCAATAACACAAGAAGTGTTGGAGAGAGTTTGTAATACTCCTTCCCAAATACATGTGTTGACAACTTCCAAGCAAAGCGACAGAAGCGTCGGAAAGAGCTTGTGGTACTCCCCTCCGAAATCGTGCCGTTACGACAGATTTTTATGTTATTTGAGATTGTTTCTCCTAAATAGGCAATTTGGAGAGTCAAACCGGCGATTTTCTAGGAACAGTTGCGTAGGCAACTTTTTGCAATTCACTTGTTTGAAATCGACGATTTCATCCTCGATCTTGCGGATCTTTTCGAAGATCTTAAGGATTTTGGGAAATATTTGGAAATTTTCCTAAATTTGGAAATTTTCAATTTGTTCTCTTCTGAAATCGCCGATTTCCAGGGATTTGAAATATTCGAAAAAATCAATTTCGGATTTTTCTTGTGTAATTTTTGGATTTTGTGGTGGGGGATTTACAATTTTTACGAGGACTATAAATAGTAGTGAGATTACCTTAACCCTCACCGATTTACACTTGAAATCGCCGATTTCTAGTGGTAAAATATGACAAACTCTAATTCCAAAAACCCTAGCTCGTCGAATCTTGAGGAGATTATGAAGGAAATCAACGAATTTGAGATAGACGAGGACCTGATGGCTGTGCAAATACGGTCGAATCGCCGATTCCATCGGATACTGAGGGTTCTGCCCGATACAGTCTGGAATCGACGATTCCCGTCGTTGATTCGCCGGCTGATCCTAATACCCGTGCCGAGGTCTGCGAACTTCTTGAGTCTACCCCAGAGAAATCACCGATTTCGTCTAAGAAGTCGCCGATTCCATGGGTGCACCTAGAGGTTCCCACCGAGGTTATAAAGTGCTCTTTCTGCAGGAGGAAAAATTACCGATTAGATTCGGAATCGACGATTGTGATGCACAAATCAACGAATTCCCTACCAAAATCGCCGATTTTGAATGAAGAGACACTGGTTCCTATTACTGTTGAGGAACCCCGTGTAGACCCCCTGATTGTCAATGAGGAGGAGATAGTTATTTCTGGAGAGACTTCGAATGCGCGTAAGCGCAAATCTTCTGATGATGATGGTCAGAAGAGAAAGAAGAAAATGAGTAAGGGTCGCAAGCACTCTCAGCTAAAATCTGACCATGGACCACCCCGACGATACGGGAAGGGGAAGGTCCATCACCCTGAGGAAGATGTAGTTCCTCAATCTTTCGATTTTGAAGAAGAACTGGTTGTTGACCGCAGTCAACGACGTACTGCCAGAGGGGACCACGAAAGAAATGCCCTTGAAGGGGCTCAGACTCCACCTCGCGTCATCGAGGTTGATAAAAATAGATACTAATTGGCCGAATTTCCATTCCTTGAAGGACGGGTAAACCCCTATGGGTTCAGATTTTGTGAGATTTTGGGGGACAACTTGCCTCATCAGAGGCCCCTGAGTCCTACCACATCTGGGTCGATTGAGCAAGTGAATACTTACGCTCCACCATTGCCTCAATCTGGAACTTACACCCATACTCAACCGTGAATATGTTCCATACTCGTTAGCTTCTGACAAATACACGGATCTCCGGGTGTCTGCGATTCTATTCTTCAACGAGACAATCCGCGAATTTCCCACCGGCAGGATTTCAAGCAATCCATGCCCTATATTTTAAGAATTTCCACGTGCTTCCTCTGCCGAAGCTTATGAGCGATATTCTTCTTACATCTGCCTTGTTCCTGTCGTAGTTTCAGGCTGCATTTTATGTGTACATCCAAGGATTTTTCAACATCTGTTGAAGTCTAAATATCCTGACCACGACAAATTTGTTTTTCTGATATTTCAAGTTAAATAAAGCTTGCAACGTCGAAGATCGGGTCGGCGTATCTCAGAGGTTTCATAAACGAAATTTAATTGATGGAATTCCCACCAACCACGGGAAGTGGGTCTCAGATTTTTTGTTCTTTCTATCTGATTTTGTTCCCGGCAGTTAGCGTTGCAAAATGTTCGGTATTCGATGAACTATTCGATTCGTTTCGGGTTCGGTTATTAAACGAACCGAATACGAACCCTGAAATAGATTCGTTTAATTAAACGAACTGAACCCAAACCTTGTTTGAGGTTCGACGAACGGTTCGGTTCGTTTAAAATTTTTATTATATTTTATATTTATATTATAAACTTATACTATATAACTTTTCATTATAAATTTATATTATATATTTTATAACTTATGTATATTTTTGTAATTTTTCATTAATATAGTATATATTAATTTTTTAGTTTCTAGGGTTTTAGTTTTTGCCATGGCTTTAGGTTGATGACATGGTGGTTCTTAATCAACAAGAAAAAAATATGACTAAAGATTGACTCGACAAAAGAAAATAGACTATAAACAATTTTTTTTTTATTGTTTATTTTTCAAAGATGGATATGTTTATTTTTTTTAATGTTTATTTTTAGGATGATGTAAAAAAAATTCGGTATTCGATAAACTATTCGGTTCGAGTTTGGGTTTGGTTAGTTTCGGTTCGGTTATTAAACGAACTGAACCCAAATCCAAGAGTAGACTCATTTTGTTTAAACGAACCGAAGTATTCGGTTCGGTAGGCTCGGTTAACAATGCTACCGGCAGTCAGGAGAAGTGGGTGGACGTGAAAAGAGTCAACATGGATGTGTCCTACCATATGACTTCGGAGGAGATGAAACATGTTGATAATATTACAACTTCTCTGGTTGATCATTGTTTAGATCGGGGAGGTTCCCTTTATCTTATGCCAAAGGGAGGACTTCGATTTTTCTGATTCTGAAATGCTCCGGGGAGACGCAATAGGAATTGATTGCCCTGCATGCAAAAGGAGAAAAGCTGCACAGTTCATTGACGCCTTACTACTGCACAAATTCATCTTTGCAAGGCGTGGAAAAAATACCACTCTCCGAAATGCTGAAAGTGAAAGACCGAGCCAATGGCGCACCTTTTAGACGAGCTCGTCCTCTCGCGCACCTACTACTCAGGCCCGGGGGTATTGCTCCTTTTACGCAATTTGTATCTACATTCAACTATCTGGAGCTTTATGCTGTGCATGCGAATTCGATGAAATTGTTAAGACAAAAGCCTGGGGATTGGCTTTGCGATCAACTTCACCAAGCCCTCCTTGCTATAAGTTAACCTTTTTGCGATAACTTTTTATTTATCATTTTTCACTTAACCTTTTTTGTTTATTTTTGCAGGCTACGGAATGATGTCTACGGAATGCGATCAAAGGTCGATACCATTCATGAGAAGAGAAAATACATTGATCTCTACGATAGGTGTGAAGCCCTGAAGCTTCAAACTATGCCGCTGAACC
The DNA here is from genome assembly GCA_001185155.1 of Zostera marina. NCBI lineage: Eukaryota > Viridiplantae > Streptophyta > Magnoliopsida > Alismatales > Zosteraceae > Zostera > Zostera marina. Next base: position 692,090 of record LFYR01001680.1, on the reverse strand, counting down.
GACAGAGTCGGAAGCTTGATGCCATTCGCAAAAAGACGATTCCCAGGCTCGAGAAGGATTTAAGACAACAAACTAAATATCTTCAAGCTGTCGAAAAGAATCTGTCGGTTCTGCAGAAGGAGGTGGAGAAGAAAGAAACTACTTTCGTAGTGACTGAAGCTGTCCCTGAGGCGCGAGAATGACCAATTGAAAGGTTAACTTGAAACTGAGATTGGAGAGACTATGACTCGCACTACTTTAATTCAAGGTCTTGAGTCACAACTATCTGAATCTATCCAAAATCTCTCCACTACTGAAGAAAAGCTTAAGGAAGCTTTGGAAGACAATGAGGAGTTGAGATTAGATCGTGAAGATGCCGATGATCAACTCCAAGAGATGAACTTTTTCGGTCCCTCCGTATTTCGAGCTCTGCCGGCTGGCTTCGCTAATCGTATATTGAAGTGGATCGAACAGAATCCCGATGAAGTCGCAAAACATCGGGAAACAATGGATCGCTTGAAGGTTGAGACCAAAGCTGAGAAATCCAAAGGCCCTTCCAAGTGATCTAAGAATTTTTGCAAATCTTTTTTTTTGAATTAATTAATGAAATTATCTTTTGTTTTTCTTTGTCAATTTGTTGCATAAATAATCTTAGAATCGTAACATAGGTTCGAAACTAGATTCGTAAATCGTAATTTAGACACACGGGTCGTAAATTAGATTTTGTAACCCTCATTTAGATACACGGGTCGTAAGCTTGGTCGTAAGAATCGTAGTTCAATCGTCAGTTAGACTCGCGGATAATTTATACTTTCAAGTCGACTTAGAATCGCAAAAAATAACTCATAATCGTAATCAATCTTGATCGTAATTTAGACAAGTGCGTTGTAAATTAGATTTTAGAGATTGACTTAGGTTCGTAAATATTTAGAATCTTAGGGTTAGATTCATAAATATTCGTGAGAGTCCTAACTTAGATTCTTAAGTCATGTTTTGGACTCGTAAAACGTAAATTAGACTTATAATCGTAATTTAGACTTTTTGTCGTAAATTAGATTTTGTAACCATCATTTAAACTCGTGGGTCGTAAGCTAGGTTGTAGAATCTTGAAATTTTTCGAGAGTATTTTACAATCCGTGAACGTTGGACTAAAGTTACTTTTGTCTAAATTTCAAATTAGTGAGTCGAGAATTTACAAAAATAATGAACTTTATTTCTTTAATTTTACAGTATGGAACTAAATTACATAACAGGAATAAAGAAGGAAAAAAGAAAAAATGCGAACACTTCTAAACGTAATATTATTGCATGTTGTCTGCATGCCAGGTTTTTGGGATGAATGTCCCTTCTTATCGCCGCAAGAGATAAGTCCCTGGACGTATTTCCTCTTCCACAATGTATGGTCCTTCAAAGTTCGACGATAGCTTGTTTCTTGGTCTATTCCTCTCTGTTATGCTTACTCTGCGCATGACGAAAGTTCCTGGTAAGAACACTTTCTTTCGTACTTGGCGATTATGCTCTAGCCTTGTATGCTTCGTTACGCAGGTTTGCTTCGTCCCGCGTTTCTTCTCTTAGTTCCAATGTTGTTGCTAAATTTTGGTCATTGGTTTGCTCGTCGTAGTTCGAGATTCTGTACGTTGGTATACTCATCTCGATTTGTACGACGGCTTCCACTCCATAGGTCATTGCGAAGGGGGTATTGCTTGTGGGATTTTTGCTCGTTGTACAATATGCCCATAGTATTTCGCACAGCTTATCTGCCCAGACCCCTTTTTCCGATTCGATTTTCTTCCTAAGTCCTTGTACGATGGCTTTGTTTATAACCTCCACTTGTTCGTTTGCCTGTGGTCGGTAAACAGAGGTGAAGTGGAGTTTTATGCCTAAGTCCTCGCATATTCTCAAAAATCCCCCCAGTAAACTGTGTTTCATTATCCGAATTTGACTGCCGCATCTTGAGTAATCTTTGCCACTGCATGGGCTTCGACCTATTTTTTAAAGTAGTCCACTGCTACAAAAAATGAATCGAGCCTGAGATGTAGATGGCGGGAATAGTCCTACGATGTCCAGTCCCTACCGGGCGAATGGCATCGTGCTCAAGATCAGAGTCATATCCGCAGATAGTTTTTGTTGCATTGGACTGTGAAACTGACATGCTCGACACTTGTGGATGAAATGGGTGGAACTGATTTGCTCCGTGTTATCTGCTCTAGAATGGGTGGAACTGGTATCTTGGAGTGAGCCCAGAGGACCCCTTTTATAGGGCCTTCCGGGCGCAATCCACGGCGATGATCGCGTCCGATCATAATGGCACGCCATTAAAGACGCGAGCTGGCGCCGAGAAACGGTCAGGAAGTCAGCGATAATTAAGGGGGGGAGAATTGGCGATTTAGTGGCAGGGTCTACGAGTTCAAAGGGGAAAGATCGGCAGCCTACCAGGTACTGACGATCTTGGCCTCAACTCGGTGATTTGACAACCCAAATCGGTGATTCATATAGTTCAACTCGACGATTTGACGAAGACCATTGTTCCATTCTCGTAGGAGCCTTCCGGGGGTCTGGCATATAACAAACGAAACCCTAGTCCCTATCGAGAAACATTGATGGGTGTGACTGGTGTAAAGTCATGCATCAGTAGTACTCCTCCTAAGAAGAGCATGTGATAAGGCGTGTACCGCCAACTTCTAGCCAGATCGATTTTTTCTTTTTCGAAAAATTTCTAACTCTCTCTTTTGTAGGGTTAACCCACCATATCTATGGATTAGAACAGTAAACTTAACAAGGTGGTCACCAAGGAAGGCGAACCCCGACCGAGTGAGAAAGAAAACCCTCATCATTCTTCTATGGAGTATATACAAACCTTTATTGGTGACACCATCACTCTTGATTCCTATACACCAATATAAACGAAAAACTGTTTTCTATCAACTAAACTCTTCCATCAAATCGACCGTTAACTTATTCTGAAGAGATTGATGAAGGGGCTCATAAGATGGTTGAACAATCTCGCAAGCCGAAGACCATCGTAAAGTGAGTTGTCGCAGGTTTGCGAGTTTTAATGTATTAAAGTTTTTTGTTGATTTATATAGATCTATTTTTTCTGATTTCGATCTGCCGTACGCTCTAGTTCTCCGAAAACCGAGGAGCCTACCAAAACTGAAAGTTCCTCTGCACAATCAAATGGGTCTTAGGGTAGTAGTAAATATGATTCTGACTCTGATAGTTCTACTTCTTCGGGACTAGTGAGTCTTCGAACGATATCCACGACCTTCGAAGAAGCATATAGACCTTCTCTAATGTTGATATTACCGAAAGTAAGTTCGCAAGAAGAGCCTATTAGATTTAGGACGACGATGATCGGAGGTCGGGAAGACGATGATCAGAGGTTGGGAAGAAGAAGAGTGAACAAGTGTTTGTTGAAATGTAAAACCTGATAATTCTGTATTTACTTAGTGTTGGTATTTATGTTAATTACACTCTTAACTAATTGACATCTAAGTAACTAATTCCGTTAATTTCTATTATTCCAATACGCCCCCTCAACCGGCGGGGAAACTCCGACGAGGTTGACTCGTAGCTTCTGGAATGATTCAGGCTTTAATGCTTTCGTGAGTATATCGGCGCGCTAAAGTTTCCCTGAAATGTGACTGATTTTAACCTCCCCGATCTCTGTCTTTTCCCGGATGAAGTGGAGGTCCATCGCTATGTGCCGGAGCTTGGTGTGGCAAATTGGATTGTTTGCTATGAATGTCGCCCCCTGGTTGTCGTTGTGAAGTTCGATTGGTGTCGGGACTTTTATTCCCAGTTCTGTTAGCAAGGATTTTGTTGCTTCAAGTTCTTCTACCGTATTCGCGATGGCCCTGTACTTGGCTTTAGTTCTGGATCGAACGATAGTAGTTTGTTTTCTCGACGACCAGCTTACCAATGTTTCCCATAGATAGATTAGCATTCCCGTTTGGCTTTTCCGATCGACTGTGTCCCCCCCATTCCGCATCGCAGTACCCTATTAGGTTGAAATTGGTTACCGCGGATAAGGTTATCCTGAGTGTTTGGGTCCCAGATAGGTATCAGAGTATTTTCTTTAGCGCTATCCAATGCAATGGCTTCGGTGATGACATGAACTGCGTCATTTTGAACTGGATGTCCGGTCTGGTCAGTGTGAGGTACTGGAGAGACCCAACAATTCTTGTATTCCATGACTTTTGTAATTGGAGATTCGTCTGAGTACAAGTCCTGTTGTGTCACCATCGGAGTGCTTGATGGTTTTAAATTCGTGAGTTCGCAACTCTTTAGTAAGTTTATTAGGTACCATTGTTGTGACAAGAATAGAGCATCGTTCGTTTGTCGAACTTGTACGCCTAGGAAGAACGATAGTTCTCCTAGTTCCCTCAGAGCGAATTTTGCTCCTAATTTTCCTATTACTTCTTTAATTTTAGTTCTCGACGGCCCTGTGATTACAATATCGTCCACATACGCGAACAAAAATAATGCTTCATCACCTTCAATCCATAGAAACAACGATGGGTCAGCATAGCTCTCTTTGAACCCTATGGTGATTAAGACGCTTCGCAACCTCCGATACCACATCCGGGGAGATTGTTTCAATCCGTATAACGCCTTCTTGAGTAGACAGACTCGTTGGGGATGCTCCGGGTCCTCAAATCCAGCCGGTTGGGTTACTATTATGCGTTCGTCAATTTTTCCGTATAAAAACGCATTGGAAATATCAATTTGTTGCAGTGGCCAGTTCTTGCTGATGGCAAGCGTGAGAACCAATCGGATGGACGTCGCTTTCACCACTGGGCTGAATGTTTGGATGTAGTCTGTCCCCTCTATCTGCCTCATTCCGTTTGCCACCCAACGGGCCTTATATCGTTCTATGGTCCCATCCTCTTTCTGTTTAAGTTTGAATATCCACTTCGTATTGATAATGTTATCATTGGGTGATCGGTTAGCTCCCAGGTTCGATTTTTCTTTAGCGACTGAATTCTTCTTCCATCGCTAATCTCCAGTGTTTGTTCTGTATAGCTATTCTTGGTGACCTTGGTATGACTATTTCGTTGGCCGACGCAGACAGCGCATACTTTGGGTTCGTTTCACTATAGTCATTGTTTCCTTTCTAACGGACTGCAGTTTCATGCGCAGATGCAGTAGCCTCGCCTCTGAATCTGACGAGTGTATCTGCCGAAGGGATTCCCAAACATCATGAGAAGTGGTGAGCGCCGCTACTTGTGGGAGGATTGCCGTAGAAATAGCTGACAGTATCCAACTTAGGATCACCTTATCCTGCTGCTCATCGGGAGAACCATCGAGGATTTCGATCTTCCCTTCCGCATAGTCGAGGAGTCGATAGCCTCGGAGTAGTGCCGAGAACTGTGCTCTCCAGCTGAAGTAATTGTCCTCTTCTAGAGTGACACACTTTAGTTGCTTGATCATCACAACTTTTTCCGATGATCGAGCCGAAGTTTCCTGGCCCTATCGCTCTGTTCAACGTCGTCGTGTGTGCAGCGGAAATTGGATCGATTATCCCATCGGGATTACCAGTCGATGATACCATATTAGATTTAGGACGATGATGATCGGAGGTCGGGAAGACGATGATCAGAAGTTGGGAAGAAGAATAGTGAACAAGTGTTTGTTGAAATGGAAAACGTGATAATTCTGTATTTACTTAGTGTTGGTATTTATGTTAATTACATTCTTAACTAATTGAGATCTAAGTAACTAATTCCGTTACTTTCTGTTATTCCAATAGAGCCAGAGTATGTCAAGATTTCTCCCACCTTGCCTTCGATTCCTGAGGATTACGAGGATACCATTATGGATGAAGATAAGACCGCAATTGCGGATAACACCTTGGTTTTATACCTTCCTCCAGAGGTTTCAGAGGCTAAGATTCATGTTCCTTACCCATTTCCAACTCTTATTAAAGAGGACGGGGATGGTTCTGTGCCCCCCTCCTATTATCATAACCTCTACAAAAAAATCAGTCAATTATTATTTTATAATTAATTAATTAATAATTAATTAATAATTAATATAATATTGAAAATTCAGTTAATAATTTTTTAATTAATAATTAAATAATATTGTCTTTATTTTATTTAGATGTATTGACTGGTGGTTGTATTCGTTTTGTCAGTTTTTCTGATCAGAATTTGCTTGCGGAAAATTTGCCTAGCCGCCAACAATTTGCTTGCGGAAAATTTATACTAGCGGCCTGGCCGCTTGCAATTTGCTCGCAGGAAATTTATAGCGGCCTGACCGCCAATAATTTGCATCAATAATCAGAATCATCAAATTTTTACCAACAGCCAGGCTGCCAGGATAATACATTTCTGGCGACGACATACCGGCGGCCTGGCCGCCAACATTTTCCGCCAGGACTACGCTGCTTTTTTGTAGTGAGATGGTACACAACACACCCTACTGCTTTCTAGGATAGGATACTATTTTAGGATTCCTTATTGATGATACATGATTGTATATCTGTCCTTTCCATCAATAGAAACTAGGGTTCTGTTCGCTTTATGTTGGATCCCCAGAAGGCTCCCACAGAAGCAAAACGAAAGGTCTTCGTCAAGAGCCAAGTCAACCTCTCAGATCGCCGAATGGGCTGAGAAAATCGCCTATTCCAGGTTACTAGGTGATTTCCTCTAGCAATCGTTGTCTTCCCCCTAGATCGCCGATTCCAGATGTGTTACTTGCGTTCAACCTAGCCACCTTAATGGCCCAGGCACGATCTCCGCCACAGAAGTTGCCCCTAGAGGTCTTATAAAAGGGGACCTCTAGAGGATATCTAAGGCATAATTTCTTCCTCGTCTACAACGACCAAATACGGAGCAATAGCCGATTTGCTAGCCAAATCGCAGATTCCTTCTTTGAAGACTTGACGTATAGCGGTTTTTGTAGATTCTAGAGCCTTTGGCATAGCAAGCCGATCGCTAGCACCACCGTGAGTACTTGTGGGATTTTTCGATCCTTATTAGATATCATGAAAGAGAGAGAGCTTAAGCACTACTAAAGAAGAAAATGTCCAAGGGGCAAGTATCCAGGGAGTGAGTATTCGAATAGAAAGTGTCCAAGGTTTCATAATCCTTTGCTGTTTCTAAGGTGAGTTCAAGCAAAATGCTACTTTCTGGCTCAAAACGAAGGTCGCCTCGTCGACCTACTGGTTTCCTTCCCTCGAAGTGAGGAAGGACTATCTATATTGGATCCTTTTCATACACAAAGAAACCCGACGCATAATTTGGATCCTCCAATTCTACCGAGGTGTTTCGATTCCTGAGCTATTAGGGATACCCGAACTCAAATTACGAGAGATCTTCATTTATTTCTGACACACCTGTCAACCAAGAGGATTTGAAGAAAATCTCTCTTTTCAAGATGGACAAGTTGATGGGAGAAGTTTCCCAAAACGTGTTCAATAGAAATGAATTTTGTGACCATACACTACAAGAAAATAGGGAAACAACCACGACCAAGATCAGTGGCTAAATGGTCCAATCCGTGGCTAAATTGATTTAGCAATTTAGCAATTTAGCCACAGGAATTAACCATGGGAGTGGCCGTGGCTGTAGATCTGGTGGCTACTGATTTTTAGCCACGGAATTGAATTTCCGTGGCTACACGGCTATTTAATTTAGCCATGTCATAATTCAGTGGTTAATTTTGGTAATCGATAATCGGGTAAATTTTTAAAAAATTAGCCACAGCATAATTCAGTGGCTAATTTTTTTTTGGCCGTGGCTAAATTTATGCGACATAAAGGGCTACGACATAAATCAGTGGCTAATAGTTTTTTAGCCGTGGTTAAATTTTTGAAACAGGAAGAAAAGTAAAGGGCCATGGTCAAAATCAGTGGCTAATATTTTTTTGGCCGTGGCTAAATTTTTGAAACAGGAAGAAAAGTAAAGGGCCACGGCCAAAATCAGTAGCTAATATTTTTTTGGCTGTGGCTAAATTTTTGAATCAGGAAGAAAAGTAAAGGGCCACGGCCAAAATCAGTAGCTAATATTTTTTTGGCCGTGGCTAAATTTTTGAAACAGGAAGAAAAGTAAAGGGTCATGGCCAAAATCAGTGGCTAAATTGCTAAAAGCCGTGGATAATTTGTTAAAAAAAAAATTTAATGTTGAAAGATGCCTATAGTTTAAGGTCTTACACAATTACACATTCACATAACCTGAAATATTGCCATTCACATACAAATTCCATTCAAACATACAAAAATACCATTCAATACAAAAATTCAAAAGCAATATTGGCGTCAACATATTGCCAACATACCATTCAATACAATACAATACCAAACCAAATATATAAAAAGAGAAACCTATTTGTTGGTGTCAGTCGTGCTATTAGTCGCACTGTTGCCAACATTTTCAACATTCGAATCTCTTGTAATTAGCGTGATTATGTTGTTAAGTCCTTGACTCGACTGACCCTAATGGAAAAATAAATAAATAAATAAATAAATGATATTGAGATTACAAAGAAAATATGAATGATATTTGAAATACATATATATGTAAATGCTAATTACCTCAACCGTCTCTCGACGTAGGCCTTCCCTTTCTTCCTTAACTATATCCGGCATTTGTTTTCGAATGGCTTCTTGGACTGCTAGATCAAACTCTTCTTTGTTTTTTTGTCATCGAATTTCTAAAATATCTGAACTTGTGTTCTGTGAAGTCGCCATATTAGGATTTGATTGTAGTTGTATTAGATCACTTGCTCTTGTTCCATGTACACAACCTTTCTTTTTTCCCTCAGTAGCTTTCACCCATAATTCTAAATTATCTGGCAATGTGTGTGATCCATTTGATGAGTGTGCTTGATCGTTGATATCAATACTAGTGGCTTCCATAGCATTTCTTTGGAGCTCATGATAGTCAGCCTATAAAAATGAAAATAAATAATAAATAAATAATATGACTTAAATTTGTTAAAATACTTTCAACGAAACATTTCTAAGTTTCTTACAATGAAGCATCCTCCCTTTGGATGAGCCCAATCATTTGTCTTAGCCAAACTATGTGTTTAATTTCTTGTAAACCTTACAGTGACCAACTTAATGACCAGCTTTTTCATTCTGATTTTCATTCACAAAAAAATTAGAACGGTAAATGTAAATTATATGAAAGAATTCTTTTTTTACCATTTTTTGATGAGTGGCCGCAACTGAACAAGATCCACCAGTCTATGGCATGTAATCTGGATTGGTTTTCCGATTTTCTATTGCTTTTTCAGATCTTTTTTGCCAATCTTCTTTTAACCAACTATCTACCATGTCACTCCATACTTCCACAGAAAGGTATATGGGTGGAAATCGAGCACAAGATCTGGAACTCATAAGTTTGTCAACTTTGGCTAACTTTTTTGCCTCTTGTTTCGCTTTATACAACCAACATATATAATTCAATTGAATATAATTATCAAAACATTTACGAGCCAATTGAATGTCTTCAAATGAGAAGTAACACTACATAAAAACCAAAAAATGACATATGGAAAAAAATGACATATGGAAAAAATGACAAATAAATAAATAATTCATACCAAAACTTGACGAAGAGATTTTCCTTCTCCTCTTCTTTCCAAGAAGTCCATTTAGTTAAAGGTGGCGTTATGTTACCTTTTACTAATATTCCGATTTGACTTCTTACCTTAAAAGTCCCATAAAAAACAATCAAATAATATAATATAATTAATTAATTATAATAAAAGAACTCACCCGCTCTTAACAATAGTGGCGGGAGTTGATTCATCCGATTGCCTCAATCCCTTAGTCCACTTTATTCGATGTTCTTCATCGAACCGGTCCTCTAAAATTTCTTGCTCTATTAGTTTTGGTCGTTCAGTGATTGCTCGTTTACGACCACGTCCGCGTGCCATTTTCTAAAGGAATATTTTACAATATTAGAGTGTAGAATAAATAAAATGAAATAATAAAACATATAACTCACTCAGGCGAATCATATAGAACATTCATCTTCAGAATTGAAATTTTCTGTTTCATCTTCACCATAATTCTCACTCTCTTCATGTAAAGTAGGTTCATGCATGTTCGATTGAAACAACATCAAATAAGCCATCCACATTTAGCGATACATTATCAATGTTATTATTATTAACAAGATTTAAAGGAAACTCATTAAAGTCATCTTGATATGTATCTCCCTCTTCCTCTGGAATGTCAAAACGATCTCTAGCTTTAGTTCAGATGACAGTTTGCCAATCTTTATTCTTTTGGGAGACATTTGGTGCGTAGAAAACTTGCTCTGTTTGTTGAGATAGAACAAAGGGTTCATGTGTTCTAAGTTTACTATGTATGTTAATTGAGACATTTTTCGAAAAGGTCTATTTTCATTCCTTTGTGGATGTCTACCAATTACATTTGAACATAACTAGAATCATATCTCCAAGGAAATCCAATTCGATAATATCAATAAGAACTCCATAGTAATTATTTTTCTGTAGACCTTCATATGCACTTCCCTTTATCATCACTTCAGAGTTTTGAGTTTTTTTAAAAATATCCTCACTCTTTATGTGAAATCTAAATCCATTGGTAATGTAACTCTTGTAACATGTCACTTCTCGATTTGGCCCTTTTAAGAGAACACGCAAACGCTCATCTTCTTCTATCGGTTTCAAACGATTTTTGAACCAACCATAGAATAAAGAATCTGATTTTTTTATGAAGTTCCTCATCGGTAAGGTTCACAAATTGTTCCTCAAACTCCCTTAAATATGGTACGACTTCATCACAATTGAGTAGTAGATATGTAATTGAAGCAAGGCACTCTTTATCATCTAAGTATCATTTTTTACCACCACCAAGAGCACAACCAGGTTGTGAAAATATGAATCGATAAACGACCAACCTGTTCAACTACACCTAGGGTGCTTGCATGTCGGACACTCAGTTATGTTTTGATGGTCCTTGCGATATAAGATGCAGTTATTCTGACATGCATCTATTTTTTCATATTTCATCCCAAGTTTATTCAATTTTTGCTTTATTTTATAATACGAATTTGGAAGATTATTCACTTTTGGTAAAGATGAACCCCATAATTCCAAAATTGTATCAATTACGACTTCAGGTATTCTATATGTTGATTTGATGCACATAATTTTTAACATATTTTGTTAATTTCTATTAACCCTAACCCTAATTTTTTAAATTTACATATATATTATAATTATCACTTAATTAGCCACGGCTCCTCCAAATCCGTGGCAAAATATAAGTGAAAAAATGGGGGGAATTTTTGCCTGGAAATTTAGCCACGGATTATTCCATTCGTGGCTAAATTTTCAAATTAGCCACGGGCTTAGCCACGGATAAATAAGCTGTGGCTAATATTCATCAATTAACCACGGCTTTTGCTAGCCATGGCTAAGCCCGTAGACGTAGCTCTGTTTTCTTGTAGTGATATTGTCACACACTCTTGTGAACTTCCCTCTTGTAAATTGGGTCCCATTATCTGTTACTACATGCATGGGGAAACTGAATCTGCACAAAATGCATTTGAATACAAACTTCGCTGGTGCACTTTGTGTTATCTTAGGCACCTCTAAGGCTTCAACACATTTAGTGAAATAGTCAATGAACACAAATATGAATTTGGCCTGATCTATTGATGGTGGGAATGGTCCGACAATATTCAGCCCCAACATTGCAAAAGGAATTGGGTTATTATCTCTATTATTAATGTCTTGGTATGTCTCTGGATATTTATGTGTATCTGAGAAATTTTACGCCCTCTTGTGTACAAGAGTTGCATATTTTTTTAACGTGGGCCAAAAATATCTGTCTTGCTATTCTTTGAGTCAAGGATCGGCCCCTTTGATGGATTTCACACACATCTTGGTGGATTTCTTCAATTATGTACTGAATATTTCATTAAGGGTCCATTATAGGACTTCTTGTTGAGGGTGTCCCTTATCTTGCAATATCTCGGAATGTGTGTGTGTAGCTTCCGACTCACTTGCATTTTTCTCTTCTGACATTTTCCCTCCTTGGAAGTATTCTAATAACGAAAATCTCCAATCTTTTTCTTGGATCGTAACCAAGTTGTATGAGGGGACAGAGGTTGAGTCAACCAGTATTTCTCTTTGCCCTCCATCAAATTCGAAGCAAGTCTTGCTAATGCATCTATCGAATTATTCTTGTTGGATCGTGATCCGAGTCTAGGGAATATGAACTATCCCTAATGTTTCATAGTAGAGTGCCACAAAGCTTTTGGTTAGAAGCATTTGACACTGCTACTTACCTTATGAATAGAACACATTCAATCTCTTTGGGAAATGTCTTACCATTTGAGAAATTATATGAGAAAGAGTTCATTTTCAACAATCTAAGAAGCTTTGGATGTGTATGTTATCCTTCAACAATCTAAGAAGCTTTGGATGTGTATATTATCCTTACATCTGGAATATTAAAATAAACTAACTCAGTCCTAAGTCACTACCTTGTGTGATGAGAGGGTATAGTGAAAAACACAAAGGTTTTAGGTATTTAAATATAAAAATAGGAAAAATAATTATTTCTAGGCATGTGGCCTGGTATTTGATGAGGTCAAATTTCCATTTAGAAAAACAACAAAAAATAATGAAGTAAGAGATGTTCGTTAAGAGAATGAGATTGCAGTATTCTCTGAGCTAGGAAGCATAGAGGTAAACATGTACAGGAACAAAGAATGCTTTGTTTAATCCAGAGGTTGGGCTTGTAGATAAAAAACAAAATTGTAGTAAACCAGTGGTTGGTTCAGAAGAATAAATAAATGTTCAAATTCAACCAGAAAATAGAATTATAAGCACTGTGGATAATGATCAGTAGGAAAATATAGAACCTGTCCTTGATACTATTCTAGATAATATAGAGAACATAATATTTGGCTTAGATACTCATCAAGAAGAAAGGTTGCAGGATGATGCACCTATAAATGAATCTAGGAGAATGGTTACAAGATCAATGGTCGAAACAGTTAAACCCAATCCAAAATATTTCAGATTAACTCAAGTTAGGAAAAATGAACCAAAAAATATGAGTGAGCCATTAAAGGATGTAGAATGGAAACAAGCCATGAAGGATGAGGTGGATGCACTTAAAAGTCAGGGTACCTTTGAGCTAATAAAAAAGAACCAATGAAGAGAATTTTAAAGACCAAATGAGTATCGAAAACAAAACTCAAAGCTGATGGTACAATAGATAGATTAAGGGCAAGATATGTAGCAAAAGGCTTTAATTAGATAGCTGGAAGAGATTTTTCAGAAATATTCTCCCCAGTAGTAAGAACATATACTATTAGATTGGTATTGACATTAGTAGTTCAGAACGAATGGAATATAAGGCGACTAAATATTAAAAATGCATTCTTGTATGGGTTACTGAAGGAGGATGTGTTTGTTGAACAACCACAAGGCTTTAAGGATGAAAATCACCCAGACCATGTATGGAGACTGAAGAAAGCCTTATATGGGCTTAAACAAGCTCCAATAACATGGTATTACACCCTAAGTAGATTCCTTTAGGATGGAATAATCCAAAAGTGATAGTTTCTTTGACATATCTGATTATTCTTTTGACTGCTTTGAGATGAGATTCTATGAGATTAGAATATTGATATCTGGCACATAGACAGATTGCAAACATGATGTCTGGTCTGTTAGCTGTCAGATATAAGAGAGATTCAATCATTTCTCGATATTTTTTGATGTCTACAGATGGACCCTCAGAATCTTTATCTAACTTTAGGGTTGAACTCATAGGAGTTACAACAGATTTTGAATCTGCTAGATCAAACTTTTTGACTAATTCATTTGTATATTTAGTTTGACTTATAAAAATTTCACTTTCTTTTTGTTTAACTTGTAGTCCTAAAAAGAAAGTCATCTCTCCTATTATACTCATCTCAAATTCCTTCCATTTGACTCGAGAATTCCTTGCATAGTGTATCATTTGTTGAGCCAAATATTATGTCGTTAACATATATTTAAATGAAAAGGATGCCACCCTTAACATTTTTAATGAATTATTGTGTTTCTCCCCATTCTAAATTCCCGAGATATTAAGAAATTTCTCAGTCTTTCATACCAAGCCCGGGAAGCTTGCTTAAGTCCATACAAGATGTTTAAATCTTCAAATTCTGCAGGTTGTTTGACATATACTTGTTCAATGACTACTCGGCTACTTCATTTAAGCATGCGCTCTTGACATCCATTTGGCATAGTTTGAAGTTTTTATGGAAAGCAAATGACAAAAGCATCCTAATGGATTCTAAGTGAGCTAATGGTGCAAAGGTTTCATCATAGTCTATTCCTTCTTGTTGATTGTATCATTGAGCCAATAGTCTAACTTTGTTTCTTATGATCTTTCCATCTTTATCCAGCTTGTTTTTAAATACCCATTTAGTTCCAATAATTGATGTATCTTTAGGTTTTGAAACCAATTCTCATACATTGTTTTTTTCAAATTGATTGAGTTTCTTGCATAGCAATTAGCCAATGATTGTCATCTAGGGATTCATCAATCTTTACTACAGAAAAATAGGTTTTTTCTGACGGCTAAGCTACCAATATTAGGTATCCAAGTGGCTTGACCGCCAATATGTCAGCGTCAGTAGTGTTGTCGCCAAATATGTATTATACTGGCGGTCTGGCCGCCAGTAAGAAGTTGTTGATTTTGATTATTGATGTAATAAGACTGACGGCTAGGCCATTGGGACTTATTCAACCTCCACTTTTTCAAACTAAGATTTTATCTTCTTGAGTGTGGACATATATTGGATAATCTAGGATTCTTTTTCCGTGACCTCTCCCGTAGAATCTCGTGCCACCATGTGAGAATCAGTTCTGATAACTACAGAATTTACCCCCCAACATTTTGACTATCTTTAGGTCTTTGATCATAACATCATATTCTGCCACAATGTTTGTAGCTGAAAACTGTAATCTGATTGAGTGTCTGTATACTCTTTGATCTGGGGTTATTATTTTAATTCGACAGATTTGTTTGAGTAATTTCACAGTGTGTTACTATTCTGCTTGATCAAGAATAATGAGTCAGTACCTTTACTGTTCCTTGTATTCCCATAAGTCAAGTCTGCGTACTATCTGTACATTGACCCTTATAGTGTCCCTGGGAATACCTAAGATAATATGTCGTCTCTCTTTGTTACCCACTGCATTTCTGGCCTAAACATGTTTACGTACATCATCTATAGGGTCTCCCTTTCCATCGTAGTTCGAAAGTCTAAATAATCTAAAACCTGGTGGTGTAGGTTTCACCATCATAGAGCTTGTAAGGGGTTCCATACCTTCGAATAAAACTAGAATTCATACTCTTCATAATCAATATCTCCTGTAGAATCTAAATTTCTGATACATATTTGTATTGATAATCATGTTTTAAATAACCCTAATCATGTTGATAGTCAATAGGGTGAATTGAATTTGAATTGAACCTAATCCTAATTAAGCTCATATTAAACCCTAGAATTATTTGACCATGTCTAAATAAAGTCAAAAATCAAAATACAATTTTATGGTCAACAAGTCAACATATTGCATTTAGGATTCAATAGAGTGAATTGAATTTGAATTAAACCTAATCTTAATTAGACTCATATTAACCCTAGAATTATTTGACCATGCATAAATTCAAGTCAAAAGTCAAAATCCTAATTTCGTGGTCAACAGGTTAACATCTTGTATTTGAGAATTATTTCTAATTACTATTGATTATTCATAATCTTTGTCTTATAGCAATACTCAAGATAAAGATAGAATTAATTCAAAGATAAATTCATGGGTTACGTGCATAGGGTGAAACAAGTATTTGCATGGAAAGAATACAATAAATTTATGGAAGTAATACAAACGATTTCATGGAAATAATACAAGAAATACATGGGTTGAAGAGAAGCTAAACCTTGGTTAAAGATAAGCTTATCATAGAACAAAGAAAGAATCTCCAATCACATTTTGGATTTTAGTGAGAGATCAAGGAACCATTGATTCAAGATCCAATGGAGGAGATCATTTGGCCAAAGCTATAAATGGGGTGGTATACCCATTGCAAACGCCAACCACACTACAAGAGTTTTCAAATCTACATCTTGAGCTTCTCATGTCCACTCTCAAAGTCCCTTTCAAAAGCTTCCAAGCTTCCATCGTCTCCAAGTTGCGTTCAAGTGTTCTTGCTCAAAGGTGTCAAAAGTACTACACTTCTTCTAATCATCTTGAGTGTTCATAGTAAGTTTGAAGTGTTGTATTCTTAAACATTCTACCATTTTCGTATGTGTTCCACTTTGGTTGAGAGGGTTGTCTCAAGATCACCAAAGTGTAAGGAAGGTTATTGAGCTGAACCATAAAGCTCTAGGTTGGTTTTATAGAGTTACCTGGAAAACTCTTAGGTGCTAAGTCTAACTAGAAAGACTTGGGGGAAGTTGCTAAGCATTGTAGCCTGTAAAAGCTTGCAAGAGGTGCTTGAGCGTTATAGCCTGTAAAAGCTCTAATAGGTTTGCCAATACCTTTAGGCTAGTGAATTTCGTAAGGCAATTTCATGAGACTAGACTAGTGAACCAGTATAAATCTCTTTGTGTTCATTGGCTCATTTGAATCTATAACTTAAAATCGATTACTATTATTACATATCACATTTCGATTTCAAAACCTATCTGTCTATCTATCTATCTATGTAATATATTATTTATATACTTATATTTAATTTATTTCAAAGTCCTCGACCTGTCACCAGGTGCTCAAGAGGTCATTTACTTTCAAGTCTTTTACTTCAAAGTCCTCGACCTATTATCAGGTGCTCAAGAGGCCATTTACTTTTAAAGTTATTTACTTTAAGTCCTCGACCTGTTATCAGGTGCTTAAGAGGCTTTATATTTTTACTTAGCATAATATATACTTATATAATAATACGGCACGTTTTTGGAACTGCCATATTTCTAAACGACACATTTTGCGCCGTTCGTTTTGTTTGACTACCTTCCCACGTTTGACCGGACGCAACCATACCGCTTCTCTATAATTCACCTTCACTAACCCATACCCTCCACTATTCCACCGTACATCACTGACATCGTCCATCCGGCCGAGTTTCATATTCGTATTAAAAAAACTCCATGTCGTTCAATTTTTCCCCCTTCACCTCCGATAATCTTAAAACCCGTCCGCGTTCCCCTAAATATTTCCCCATTCAACATACACCTCTACTACCATCACCTAAATCGCTGTCAAAACCACAGTCGAATCACTTCCGGCCGACGGCGATTAGCAGGTCCCCGCATACTGCGCATCTTCAAATCACTCCGAGTTTCGTCATAACATTTCGGTATGTTTTTTACATTTAACCTAGCCTACTCGCAATCTTTCAGTAAACTTATATGTTCCCCTAACTTACTAAATCACCTTAGTGAAAAGAATCGCAAATACTACTATATTTGATCGAATCACAAATGATTTGTGGGATTTCCAAAATCCCAAGATCACAAATCCCAAGTTCATGATTTTAAAAAAACGTAATCCTGCGGGGCATCGAATCCAGCAGTAATCGAAATCCCAATAATGTATTCTTGAACTAACGGAAGATCTCATGATGCACATCTCCAAAGTTTATGAACAAATGAATATACACTGTTAAAGGAAAATAAAAAATTAAATCGATTTTCCTTTTCGGATTATACTCTTGTTTTCGTAGATTCCTATTCTACATGTCTTTCGAATTATCTCCTTTTTTTTTTCTGATTCCAAACCTTATCTATTGATTTAATCAATTCTTGGACCATGAATGTTATGGATTTTAGTTGATTCCACCCGTTTGGAATTATCATTTTCTCTAGGAGCTGTAGATTATATAGTTGATCTTACTAATATTCATCTATTATCAATGGCCTCATCTTTAGAAATCTAGTATGAAATCTAAATCTGCGTATCGAAATTAAACTAGCTATGTGGAACCCCCATTTCCACCAAGATATCTGTTTGTTATTTTTTTTTTTCGAAATCTTTTTTTAAGTATAAAACTACTTTTATTCTAACGATATCTGTGTAGTACCCCCTTTTAACTTGATTATAATTTTTTTTTCAAAGTTATATTTTTCAATCATGAGTTGTGCTTTTGTAGTTTATTATTTTACACGTTAGGTTTGTGGATCCATATTTATTCACCGCTGGTTTTTTGTTCATGGTATCAAATTTAAATTTGGGTCGATAATCTTTTTTTCATAGATTCCCAATGACCATGTATATCTTAGTTATGTTCTGTTCATATTTGATTCCAAAGCATGACATATTCAGTGATCAGTTCTTGGGAATAATGTTGATTCTCCTAATGTTGATCTATATACAGTGGCATCATTTTCCAAATTTTATTATCATATCCAATATTCCATATTGAAATTAAATTTTTAATGTCGAACCCAAGTTATTCCATTATATTAGTCTGGTTTTTGCTTAATTATTGTTCATTGTTTAATTTTAATGATAATTCTATTTTTATTCCAACGATATGTTTGTACATCCCTTTTTACCTTGAATTTAAATTTCTTTCCTAAGTTATAATCTTCAACCATTAGTTGAGTTCATATCTATGGATGGAATTTGTATATTAATTTGTCGATGAGGGTGAAACCTTCGTTTCGAAATTTAATATTCCGCCCAGCTTTTGATAAAATCTGCTCTGGGGCATGAGTGATTGATAACCAGTCAATAGACACTTAGGTATCTGCCCCAATTTCAGATGAAATTACCATGAACTCGGATGGATTTTTCTCTGTAGTTTGTTATCTGTTTCCATTGTGTAGCGTCTATCGTCGAAGGACTATCAACCTCTTTTATTACTAAACAGAAATGATATTTCTGATGGTTGATATTGAATTTGATGAATTCGCGAAAATCTAGCAATTATTGATCTGTTCCTTTTGTAGGCTGGTCTAGATTGCTTACTAGAATGTATTGTAATAGGATTATTCTAATTACCGTCTAGACCATTGTATTTTATTCTACATATTTTTCCACATTTTACCGAGCTCAGTCGCTATCTTCCAATAATCTAATATGCTCCCGCTACATTGTAAAATACCTTAGTGGAAAAATCGAAAATCAGACCTAATTTGATTGATCGAATACCAAATGGTTTGTAGGATTTCTAAAATCCTAAATCCCAAGTTCATGAATTTAAAAAAGCGAAATCCAGCGGGACATCGAATTCAGCAGAAAATCTTTGAAACCGAAATCCCAATATTGGTATTCTTCAGCTGGCGGAAGATGTCATGATGCACATCTCCAAATTTTTTGAATAAATGAATATCAACTATTAATGGAAAATCAAAAATTAAATTGATTTTCCTTTTCGGATTATACTATTGTTTTCGTAGATTCCTATTCGCCATGTCTTTCTGAATTATCTCCTTTTTTTCTTCTGATTCCAAACCATATATATCGATGTAATCAATTCTTGGACCATGAATGGTATGGATTTTAGTTGATTCCACCCGTTTGGAATTATCATTTCCTATAGGAGCTGTAGATTTGATAGTTGGTCTTACTAATATTCATCTATTTTCAATGGCCTCATCTTTAGAAATCTAGTATGAAATCTAAATTCGCGTATCGAAATTAAACTAGCTATGTGGAACCCCATTTCCACCATGATATCTGTTTGGTATTTGTTTTTTTTTTGTTCGAAAACTTTTTTTAATCATGGGTTGTGTTTTTGTAGTTTATTATTTTACACGTTAGGTTTGTGAATCCCTATTTATTCCACGCTGGTTTTTTGTTCATAGTATCAAATTTAAATTTGGGGCTATAATCTATTTTTCATAGATTCCCAATGACCATGCATGTATATCTTAGTTATGTTCAGTTTTTATTTGATTCCAAAGCATGACATATTAAGTGATTAATTCTGGGGAATAATGTCGATTCGATTCTCCTAATATTGATCTATATACAGTGGCTTCATTTTCAAAATTTTATTGTCATATCGAATATTTCATATTGAAATTAAATTTTTAATGTCGAACCCAAGTTATTCCATTATATTAGTCTGGTTTTTGCTTAATTATTGTTCATTGTTTAATTTTAATTATAATTATAATTCTATTTATATTCCAACGATATGTTTGTACATCTCTTTTTACCTTGAATTTATATTTCTTTCCTAAGTTATAATCTTCAACCAATAGTTGAGTTCTTATCTATGGATGGAGTTTGTATATTAATTTGTCGATGACACTACAAAAATAAGTAGGCAGTTCGGACGAAGCAAAGTTAACGGAATTTCCGTTACAAATACTTATTATCAAAGTTAACGGAATTTGTAACGGAATTTTCGTTAACTTTGTTATTTTCGTTATAAATACTAGATATCAAGATAGACTTATATATTGTAACGGATTTTTTAACTATTTTTAACGGATATTCCGTTACAAATAACATTTTTTAGGGCTAATAATGATAATAGGGTTAGGGTTCGAGTAAATGTAAATAATTAGGGTTAGGGTTAAGATTAGTGTTAGGGTTAATAGAAATTAATAAAAATTAGTAAAAATTAGTAAAAATAAGTATATATACATATTTAGATGGTGTTAGGGTTAGAAGTTAGGGTTAAAAGTAAAAGTTAGAAGTTAGGGTTAAAAGAAGTTAGATTATATTGTTTTAGATATTATAAATTATAAAAAATTTAAAGTTAGATTATAGTTAGATAATTATAAAAATTATAAATTGAAGTTATTTTAGATATTTTTAATTTTAAAGTTAAAAAATAAATTTAAAGAAGGTATTTTAATTTTTAAAGTTAAAATTTCAATTATAAAAGTTATTTTAAATTATAAATCCTAAAAAGTAAAAAATCAATTTAATAAATTTAATATTTTAAAACTTATAAAATAAGTTTATTTTACATTAAAAAAAATAGAAGAAGTTATAAATTAAAGTTATTTTAAATTATAAATCCTAAAAAATAAAAAATTAACTAGTGATTTTTAAAAAAATTATTAAAAATTAATTACAACTAGTGATTTTAATAAATTGTAATATCAACTTTTAAATTTTAAACTAAGTTAAATTGTAATATCCCCAAAAGTATAAACTAAGTTAAGTCATTTTAAATGTTTTCCCAAATTGTGTTAAATTAAGTCATTTTAAAGTTATTTCCCCAAATAAAAAACCCCAAAACCCCATTCCTCCTAATACTCAAGAATTCATCTTCCGATCGACATCCCTCTACGACTCCAAGAACCCATCTTCATATTCCGATATCTCTCTCTGACTCCAAGAATCCATCTTCATCCTCCAACATTCGACTGGTCGCCTTCTTCAAACTGTTTTCTTAGCTCGTAGCCAGTGAGTAACAAGGTCATCGTTTTTCCTCCTTATCCAGCTTTTGGGTATTGGTTTATTTTATTTTTAGTTTTTTTTTTCAATCGTTCTTGGAGTTTTTTGTTCTTCATTTCGTTTTTCAATGTTGTAATTTAAGTGTTTTTTACAATAAATAGTCCTGACCTTGTTCGTTCCCTCTATGACCACCGTGTAAAATAGATCAATGGATATTAATCCCGTGTCTTATTCTCTTCCAAAATCATGTATTCCTGATGACGACACAATCACTCCTTAAATCCTAACCCTCTCATGCTTCTGAATTCATTTAAATTATTCTGTCAGAAGATTTACCCAGTTTGTGATAATCTCACCACGTTTTCCGAAAATCCTCCTCTTAGTGATCGATCTCCACTCTCCACCATATATCCTCTCAACAGACTTTCGAATACAGAATTTTCTCATGTTGCATCTCTGAGGAAGTTTGTCCCCAAGTTTAAATCCTTTGCGGAACTCTTGCAATATAATGTTCTCCTCAAATTCTGAAGAATCCTCTTGCATAATAGTCTATGTGGTTGGGGAATAAGTGATGGATTTAACTAATTTACAATTTCTAAAGATTTCATTCCGTTTGTACTTCTAGATGGTCCTTTTTTCTGTGAATGGAGCATGGGATGAAGGCATAGTGTTAAGATCTGTTCGTTATTATTATTATTGTGATATATTTTTGATTAAAAAACGTAGCAAAATTATTAGAGAATAACCGAGAGATTCTGCCAAGAAACTTGTAGATGATTCACATCGTGTTTAATTTTATAGTTTTATTGTTTTAAGTTTTTATAATAAAAGTTTTACTGTTTTAAGTGTTTAATTATAAATATCGACTATCATAAGTTTTACTCTTTTTTTTGCTGATTTATTCTGTTTCACATTAGGCTATAATGGTGCATCAATTTCAATTTTGTATATTTATTAATCATTGTCTTATTTCAACCCTATCCTACTTTTGTAGTTCTATACTTCTATTATCCGTTCTGTTTTCATGATTTGATGTTAATAAATATTCTAAATAAATGTTTATTTAGAACTCTCTGTTATATTATGTTAGATTTTATATATTATTTGTGAATAATTTTTTTATTTTATTTATTTTTCTGTTTTTATTGATTTTAAGTGTTGAATATTTTGTTGTATTCACAGATTATAAATGGCACCCAAAAAGACATTGGTTAGTAAGAAACGACGATTTACACGAAGTTCTGTCGACCATGAAGAACCTTCTTCAAGTACGTACTCATGTTCCGACTGCAACTTCGACTCCAACTTCGACTCCAACTTAAACTCCTCAAATTCCAACTCCAATTTCGAATCCAACTCCAACTCAAATTCCAACTCCAACTCCTCAAGGTTCGAGTACTCCAACTCCAACTCCAAATCAAATTCCAACTCCAACTCCTCAAGGTTCGAGTACTCCAACTACTCAAGTACCAACAGCAATGGGTGAATCTAATTCAGACTCCAACTCGGACCTCGGAGAAAATGATGGTAACTAACTAATTATAATCGATGTGTATATTATATAATCGATTGATTTATGTGTATTTATTAACTCATTATTTTTTATTTCAGAATTGAGTCTACCAAATAGAAGAGGTAGATACTTAGATCATCCGGAAGATCACCCCAAACAAGGTGAAAGATTTAAAGTAGAATGGGAGCCAACGCACATGCAACTAACTGGATATCTGCGTAAGAAATTTAATGCTATGATCAATAGAGTCGCAAAAATGCATACAATTTTTCCATTGAATGTGAACTGGCCGAAACAAACATCTCAGAGCTTTCAACAAGCATTCGAGTACATTGAGGTATGTTTATTTTTATTTTCTGATTTAGATTTTTTTTAGTCGAATAATTTTTCAATTTTTATTATATAGGTTGATTTTGATTTAGACGGTTACCCAAATGCTCATCAATACATCAAATTCAAACTCAACAATACTTGGAGGCGTTATCGAAACTATATAAAGGAAAAATACTTTGATACATTTATTGATGATGAATTAAGTGAAAGGATGTATGCTAGTCTTCCTCAATACATTGATCGATTCACTTTCGAAAAGTGTGTGGAAGAATTATGGACTACAGAAGAATTTAAGGTATTGTTTTTTATACATTCATACTTCAATTATTTACTATTTTATATTGTAAGTTGTTTAACATTGTATATGAATTCGCAGAGAAAATCCAAAATAAACAAAACAAACCGGACTAAGAAGATACTAAATCATAAAACAAGGTCAATTCCTTTCAGTGCAATAAGAGAAAATCTTCAACGCGAAGGCATTGAGGCATCACGAATCAATGTATTGATTCGATCTTCTGGTACTGACAACGAAGTCGTTGTAAGTCTTAGTTTATTTTATAATGTTCATAATTAGTAGTTTATTGATCTACTCATAGCTTATTACTTATTTTATAGAGAAACATGTCTGAATATTACAAAAGTGATGAAATTCAAGAATTACGTTCAACAACGGATGAAGATGTATGTTTTGAATTATTTTACTATTTCAAATTATTCAAATGTTTTATTTTCTTATATATTATTTTTCGCATTTAGGTGATTCAACAAAAATCCATTTCAAAATTTAATTAAAGCAAAAAAGGGAGGCACATTGGACTTGGTTGAGGATCATTTGCTGAGTCGAGCACTGCTTCTACCAGATTTTCAATTGAAATGAACGCAAGATCTATTGAGAAAGAAAAAGAAAAAGGAAAAGGAAAAGAAAAAATGAACGATCAAATGGAAAAGTTAATAGAGGTATGTGTATGAAAGTCAATAAAATTTTAAAGTAATACATAAATATAAATAAATCTTAAATGTTTTACAGGATAATCGAGTTTTAAAAAGGAAATATGATGAAATGTTTGATATGTTTGAAGACCTGAAGAAAACAGTTTTATCCCAATCAAATACAACTCCACAACCTTCAGATCGTGGATCGTTGCAAGATAGAAGTATTAATGCAGGTCAGAGCGATCAAAGATATCAAACTCCTCCATCCAAATAGGTCTTCCATGTTATTTTTGTTGAATGTTAGTTTTCTTGAATGTTAGTTTTGTTGAATGTTAGTTTTGTTGAATGTTAGTTTTGTTGAATGGTAGTTTTGTTGAATGTTGAATGTTGTATTTGTTGAATGTTGTTTTTGTATTGAATATTTGTTAAATATTGAATGAATTTACAGAAATTTGCAATGATTTTTTATAGGAAAAATGTATTTACTGGAATTCCAGATGCACTGGAATTCTGGAATTTTTTTTACAAAAAAAAAATTTGTAACGGAAATTCCGTTACAAATGATATTTTTCTCATTTGTAACGGAATTTGTGAGGTTGAAGCCTTTGTTTCGAAATTTAATATTCTGCCTAGCTTAGGATAAAATCTACCCTGGGGCATCAGTAATTGAAAACCAACCAATAGACACTAAGGTATCTGCCCCCATTTTAGATTAAATTACTATTAACTCGGATGGTTTTTTCTCTGTAGTTTGTTATTTGTTTCCATTGTGTAGCGTCTATCATCAACCTCTTTCAGTACCAAACAGAAATGATATTTCTGAAGGTTAATATTGAATTTGATGAATTCGCGAAATTCTAGCCATTATTGTTATGTTCCTTCTGTAGGCTGGTCTAGATTGCTTACTAAAATCTTTAGTAATAGGATTTTTCTAATTACCGTCCATATATAGCATTGTCTTTTATTCTATAGAGTTTTTCACATTTTACCGAGCTTAGTCGCTATCTTCCAATAATCTAATATGCTCCCATTACTTAGTAAATTACCTTAATGAAAAAATCGAAAATCCAACCTTATTTGATTGATCGAATACCAAATAATTCGTGGGATTTACGAAATCCCAAATCACAAGTTCATGAATTTAAAAAACCTAAATCCAGCGGGACATCAAATCTAGCAAAAATTCTTTGAAACCCAAATCCCAATAATCGTATACTTCAACTGGCGGAAGATGTCATGAATATCTGCAAACTTCATTAACAATTGAATATCCACTCTTAAAGGAAAATCCAAAATTAAAATGATTTTCCTTTTCGGATTTACTATTGTTTACGTATATTCCGAATCATCATGTCTCTCTTACTTATCCTCTTTTTTTTATCTAATTCCAAACCATATCTTTCGATGTGATCTATTCCTGTACCATGACTTGTATGGATTGAAGTTTATTCCAGCTGTTTGGAATTATCATTTCCTCTAGGAGCTGTTGATTATTTAGTTGATCTTACTAATATTCACCAATATATAATGGCTTCATCTTTAGAAATCCAGTATTAAATCGAAATTTGATTATCGAAATTCAACTAGTTATGTGGTACCCGATTTCTTGCATTATCTATGGATAAAATTTTTATATTAATTTGTCGATGAGGTTGAATCCTTTGTTTCGGAATTTAATATTCTGTCTAGCTTTGGATAAAATCTGCCCTGGACCATTAGTGCATGATACCAGCCAGCTGACACTTAGTTAGATGCCCCCATTTCAGATGAAATTACTATGCACTCGGATGGATTTTTCTACGTAATTTGTTATTTGTTGTCATCGTGCAACGTCTATAATCAATCTCGTTGATTACCTTACACAATTGATATTTCTGATGAACTTTAATTTTTATTATTTGTCAACTATCAATGACCTGTTATTGATATTGTTGCAGTACTTATTTCGTCTACATTTTATTCGGTCGGAGTTATGGTTATTATCACATCGATTGTAAGTTCTAAGAACCAGCTCGTTTATTTATGTCCCAAATTATTTCTTAGTGTGTATAAAGCTATTATTAATGGCTGGCATTTTCTATAGGTCAGTTTATCAGATTCGGATGTCGATGGGGATACTACATCTACTTATGTTCCAAGAAATGGTATGTTATGTTTTTAATAATTTGTGGTCGCATGACTGCCAATATTAGGATCTTATGCTTTTTTAACCATTCATTAGAAGTACTTAACTTGCGAACCGAGTTTGATATGAGTATACCTTATTTAGGCATTTCGGATTCCTCTAGAATAGAAGGCCGGAGGGAAACAATCGGTGTGTCTCGATCAAGAGTTAGTCCCTCGGACGACACAAACGAGGTTATGAGAAGTCATATCAATTCTCAATTAGATAATGGCCCGAAGGTCAAACGCAAGGAACCCCCTGTTACATGTTGCAAATGTAATGTTCTTAGACTACATTATAGTATTTCTATTCGGGATCAATAATTTTTACTTGTTCTAGGTAATCTGCCGAAGAAGAAGACGAAGCGAATTGACAAATCAAAGATTGATCATGAACTTTTACCCCAAGTAAAATTTCCAAACACTTATGTTAGGGGCGCTAAAAATAGTAAGTTTCACACTATACATTATTATCTTACATTTTTAGAATCCACTATTTGTCTTCAATAGATTTAATGTAATGTTCACAGGTCATTTCCTAGTACAGAATCGTTGTTGTTACTCTGGTTTCATCAATACTTATATGACTGTGGTGGGGAAATTACTTGCTGATTTTCATGACCTAGTATGTAAAATCAGATTTGGACAGTTTCTGCAAAAGTCAAATGTCGTTGTCAATTCGTATCATCTGGACGATCTTGTCGGTAGATATATTGGCAACTTTGCGTTCAAGCTTAAAGACAAAGTCATTAGAATCACTATTGAGGATGTCAGTAATGTACTTGGCATCCCATCAACTAGATTACCTATATCCGTAGGCCGTGATGACGATACAACTCATGATACTCGATTTTGGAAGAAATATTTTGGAGTAAAACAGGTTACCAGGTATGTTTCTAGCTTTTTTAAGACTTAAATGCGTATAATCTTATATCTGTATACTAATTGATATTCTATTCGATCCAGTACTCTTGTGAAAGAAGTATTTGTGAGGATAGTCTCTTTAGGTAAGCAGGACAACAATTTTGCCGAAGACTGTGTGAGGTTGTGGCTTTGTTTGTTATTTAATTACCTCGTTTCTGCTTCCTACATCGAAGAAGACAATGCCATTGAAGATGTTTCATTACCTAGAAAACCTGGATGACCTGAAAGGTCTAAATTGGTCTGAACTCATTTTAGAACAGTTGTTTAGGAACATGGATTCCGCATCTCATTCTGTTAGGCGACGCGAGAGGATTGGAGATCGTGTTGGAGAGTATATCCACGGTTGTGTTTTTGTCCTAAATGTAATTCCTCCTATCCTAAGCTCTTTTTGAGTATGAGTTGATAAATGTGTAATAGTTATTATTAATCACATATTTCCCATTCTAGGTATTCTTATGGGAGCGCTCGAATTTATTCCCTCCTACCTCGGTTAGCAATAGGGTAATATTTCAAAGATATGAAGGTTCCACTAATAGAGGAAATTGCACTATAAGTTTACTATCTAATGATGAGGTATCGTTTGTCTAACCTTAAATTTGATGAAGCATATCATCATATTATTTAGATTTGGTTACAATGATATTGGTATTCTGCGACAGGTTTCAATCTTCCCTTTCGTATACACTAGTGATGGACCTTCCCAAGAGGTTTTTAACAGTAGATGTATTAAATATGATAGCATGATGTAATCCTTTACTTAGTCAGACATATATGCAATTCATTTGGTGAAATAAATGTACCTCTATCATTGTAATGAGTTTGCTTTTGTTTATTAAAATCTACTGAAAATATTTCTAACTTTCATTAGACGAATTTTTGCCAGGTATCAAATAGGCGTCTATTTCAACCAACTCTAATGGAATTTATTCATTGCACAAGAATCAGGAAGAAAAAATCCATTTTACGAAAGGTATGTATTAAATCTCTTCGTAGGTATTCATGTATTATCAAATTCTCATCATTCTTGTTTAAGTGAGGCAGTGTAGAGAGGATCTAGCTGTTCGCAAGACATCTTATGCTGGTAAGTATTTTGTTTAAAAGCACTATATTTTTAAGGTTTAAAATAGTTCCTAACCATTGATTTCATTAGAATTTCCTATAGATACTCTTATTGTTAATGGCCCTGAAGGCGTGGATAAAAAAATAACAGACGTCCAGTTAGATGTCCCTACTACTGTAGATTTATGTACGCCATCACCCACACTGTCTTTCGATTCTTGTAAAGACAATCCAATGAATGAATTATTCAATTGCATAGAAAGGAATGAGAAGTTAGAATGCCAAACGAGTCATGTTTTAGATAAGGAAAACCCGATAATAGATAGTCCTGTAGTTCTCCAGGGCTTTGAATTGTATGAGTATATGCTTGTAGAACCGTGTCAAAATTTGGAAATCAAATCTGATGTAGTTTCCACTGATGTCACATGTTCGGTAACCCCCCCTCCTCAGAAAATGTTTATATCACCCAATCTTTAAACTTCAGAATTGCCAATAGGTGACATTGTGGATACCATTGAGCCTGCCAAACCCCTAATTTCATCCCCACAGCCGTCAGCAGAATCTGATGTTGCACATGTTTTGAAATCTTCAACGAACCAATCTATTTGTCCACCAAGTTTCGAACTTCTAGATCAATCTTATATGGATGTGTGTGATAATAGCCAACCTTCCGTTGTCTCGAATTTCCCAGTAAGGGTAGTGACTAATTCAGGAACAAAAGCCTCAACCCCATATACATATTCTAAATCAAATTTGATATTTGTGGTCGAAGAGGGTCAGTCGATGTACAGTCAGTTGTTTAATGATGTCCGGTATAGTAAAATATCTGGCACGAGGCCTAATGGAATCGCTTATACACAATTGCGTTTGAACAAGGACTATATGAGTCCCGAAAAAACAACCGAAATCTTGAATGATATGAGGACACCATTATTGAACGTGGGAAATTCGCAATCAAATTCTATTTTCATATCATCCCCTGATTTCTGGGCGTCTGCGGTAGCGTCTGCCGATGTACTTGAGAATACAGTAAATCCTCCGAAGATAGAAGATCTATCAGATGTAGCACGTAGGATAAATTTTTCCCAATCGGACATAATATCTCCAGAATCACCGTATGTTTCATCTACGATCAAAAGAGTGAAGGACCGGAGAAGGTTTGTGCATATTTTCATAAAAAAATAATATTATCCTCTATTTTAATTTCTCGCCATCACTAACCAATTGACAAAATCTAGGTTGCCAATAAGAAGAAGAAGGATAGAGAACTTCACCTTATTGCTACCAATAATGGTGCACTTGTGCCTAAGTTGAATGAAGAGACGAAACGTCTAGTAATGAAACCTGAGTGAGTAGACTGCTTAATTCATGCATACTCTGATACATGAAACCTTATATTTCTTTTAAGATTAACGATGTTTATTATATACTCTGTGTTTTTCCAACTTCATCGATATTTGAAAATCCATCGCAGGTACTGGTCGTCATCTTTTTACCTAATTGCCAATGATACTGTTACTTGTTTAGGCCAACATCTAAATGATATATTGCAAGACGTATGATGTTATAGTTAGTGCTTAATATTTTTAGTCTTACATTGTATAATTTTATTGTTCGATGTTTTTGTTTTAATATTATATTGCCTTTTTTTCTAATCGATATGTAGCTTGTCGAAGTTTTCTTCGGGGTCATACGTGCAGAACTTGCAGAAAAATGTATACATGGATCTAAGTTTCAGTTTGTCAATCCAGAACTATTCGATGATGAATACGACGATCGGACTTCTCGGGTAGTGCCGCAATTAGTTAACTCTCGAGATGTAGAAATCCATGCACCAGAATGTGGTTTGCGCATCAATGAATGGCGATTTTAAGAGGCATGGTAGGTTCTACATAATTGCAATGAAAACGATGACTCATTGGCACTTTCTTTTATGGTCCCGTGCCGAAAATAAATACACACATGAGCTGTTAAGAATGGTGATGCTAAGCGTACTGTAAGTTATTATGAATATCCAATTTAAATTTATATCGTCTTCCATAATATATGACCCTAATTTTTTAACAGGCTATGTGGATGACCAAATGGTTTCAAGAATTCCTATTCATCGAGAGGCATAGTGACCCTGAATTCGTAGATTGTTTGACATATCCCCAAGAAATTAATCCGAAGCTGGATGGCGGTTTATATATGTTGCATGGGATTTCATCTCTGATTGATTATTTACACATTGAAGATGGCCTATTCAACGATATTAGTCTCGATGAGCAAATGTCATGGAAAAAGTCTGATGTACCTAAACTTCGTAACTACCTATTTCGACGACTGTCTGAGAGAATGGAATACGGTGACTGGACGGTGAAAATGCAGAATTCGAATGTACGTAAGAAAAGATTCAAATGAAGTTTTAGTAGTACCTAAATCTAGGTCTTTTTGTGTCAAGTAATTAATTCACCGGTCACCTATTTGTTTTTAACATCACAGTGAAGTAAGCGACGTTTTGTTTTGGCATTTATTATTGTACTAGTGTTTGTCTGGAAATGAAATGATTATTTTAGTTGGGACCATATACTGACAAGTATATTATAAACAATTATGTCATGTCGAAATTTTAATTACGACGTGCGTGTAGTATGTCAGAATATTATCATGTACCTAAAATATAGTGTGAAAAAATATCAGTTAGCCGACACTTACAAATAGAGCTTTTTAATTTGTGATTATGTTTTCTGTAAAAACAATTTAAAATTGGAATGAAAAAATAGTTCACATTAGAAACATGATCACATTTAGTCTACCATATATGTTCGTCTACGAAAGAAAAATATTCAGCAACTACCCTGATCCTTTGGAGATAGACACGGTTGTGAGACAGTTGTTGTGAAGAGCACGATTCCAACAAAAACAACTGACACTCAAATGTTGAAGATTTTTAGATTTACTATTCAGCGATTAATTCATAGGACCATGTTTATTCTTGCATTGTTGGAAGATGACAATTTCTTAGATTTAATACTTCCTATGCATCATGATATGCAGATAGGTAGTTGGAAATGCCTAATTCACTGTTGATAGTATCTGCTGATCGAACATTTGATCTTGAAGAATAGATGTCATGATAGTGTTTCCAGTAGGCCACATCTTAAATAGTCATCAAATTGTTGGTTATTCTATCATTGCTGGTAGTAGACAATGCCTAAGATTTACTTGCTCATGTGTGTTATGATATATAGAAAGGTAGTAGGAATTGACTAACTGTTGATATTAACTATTGTTGGCAAAAACAAGCCTGTTTCAGACATTCGTAATCTGTACACCATGTGTTCATTAACTTCTTACCAAGCTTAGAAACACAGTGACATAGGTCAATTACTATTCAATTACTAAAAACCGTTACTGATTCCGTGCATGTTTATATTTTTCTCTCGTTCATGCTTGTTTGCACCATCGAGTTCGTCGATCTTTTATCGTCTCTTAAGAAAAAGAATGTCTTATTTGTTCTGTTATCCGATGAAGAGCACAATTCCTGCAAGGCACTATTGTTATTAGTTGAATATTGTGGTTTTTAGTTTTGCCTCTTTAGTGACTTTAAGAAATTATAAGACTCACAGTCATTGCATCTGCGTCTATCTTAAGGAACATAAGTGACGAAACTTCCCAGGAAACTCATAGAACATGTGACCAATTAATTTTCATGGACCACACCGACAAACCGCTAGTATTCGCCATTACCTATCCATCCAAATTGAAGATCGATATAAAGAAAGAAAGAAAGAACATTAGAATTTGTAAATAAAGGGAAAATGTGCATTGAATGGTAACCTTCTTAACTAAGGCTTCTGCGAGAGATGTCTGTCCAATCTCATCTTGAACATTGACTCCCGCCCGTCCAATCCATTTAGCATCGAATTCAATTACATCTGCCAGGTGAGAATTTGTAGTGGATTAACTAAGAACAGAAATATGAACATGAGAAATAGTAATGAAATAATAAATTCTCATTTCCAAGCAGACCATTCATTAAGGCACCAGCACTTACCTCCATAGACATAGAATCATCTTATTTCCTATGAGCAGTGACTGGTAACCTATTCTCGACAAACAGAGGTTGCATCGTCGGTGGTTGTTAACAATAAACAGGGGTCCAATCTTGGATGGTTTAGAGCAACTTTAACGCATCCATCATAGACTTCTACCTCACATTTTTACAAATATTACAAAGAAGAAGATTTATATCTACTTGAATAAAAAGTAAATAAATGAAGCAAAGATAGCAGGACTCCTAAACATCATAGTATGAGCATCCATAAGGGAATCAAACCTATGGAGAATCATTCTTCAAAGCACTTGCAACCTAACGTAACCTAACCTAATTTTCTTTACTACATCCTGATTTTGAACGAACTAGGCAATGGAAACCTCCATGAGGTTAGTAAATAACTCGTTATAAAGTTCAGGAAAAAAAACACCCAGTGTTTATCATCTAAATTTACATGCTTATCATGTAGATTCTTTTACCTCAATAAGAAAGAAAAACTAAGGCTTCATTTCATGTTCTTTAATGATTGAGGGCAGCAACAATGACATGGCTAGAAAAGCAGTTTAAGAACCTCAGTGTATATATATAAAGCAGGTTAAGAACTCAGTACTTCGTAATAATATGAATATATGATGTCCAACTCATCATTGATTTCCAGGCTACACCATACACGGAATTAGATAATAATAAGGTGATTTTGGTGACTTATAATACTCCGGCAATCAAACACATTGATCTCTACCTAGTGACGAGATCAGCTTAATTACGAACGAGAATAGTCAAGCCCTAAGCGTGCCGAAAGCCACTTGTTTGCATCTTCCATCTCTTCAGGTACTCACTACAAAAAACCAGCGCAGTTCTGGCGGCAAATTCCATCGCAGTTCTGACCAGTATAATGGTTCCTAGCGGCCAAGCCGACGATATTCCATCGCCAGAAGTAATGTCGCCGGAATTGTGAAATACCGGCGGCTTGTACGTCGGCAAAAAATTTTGGATTCCGATTTTAACAGAAATTGTCCCGGCGGCTTAGTCGCCGGCATTTTTTTTTGAAAATTATATCCCGGCGGCCTGGCCGCCGGCTGTTATTTTTGGAAAATAATTTTCCGGCGGCCTGGCCGCTGGCAGTTATTTTTGGAAAATAATTTGCCGACGGCCTGGCCGCTGGTCAATATTTCCCGGCAGGAAAAAAAATTTCCCGGGAAAAATTTTCTGGCGGCCAAGCCGCTGGTTCACTTTTGAAAAAAAAAAAAATTGAAATTAATATGAAATTGAAAATAAAAATGAAATTGATATTGAAATTGAAATTGAAGTTTAATATTTAATGTAGAACAAAAATTAACTTCGATAATCACTAATTTAACTTCTTTTTTTCGCTCTTTTTCTTTTTTTTAGTTCCGACCACCTTTCGTAATGCCTTTTTCGTGAATATTATCGATCTTCCTCCGCGCGGTTGTGGAGTGGTGTGCTCCTCTTGTGGCGTAGTTTGTAGAGGCGTCGTAGTTTCTTGCGTTGGTAGTTGAGTAGGCGGTGCGGCTTTAGAAGATGACGCTCCAGGAGTATAAATGTTCTGCGCTGCATCATTGTTGAAGATTGGCGGAAACTCCGGTAAGCGCAAGTTCGGATTTTGAGCGAGCATTGCAGTGTTGTATTGTTAGAAAAACGTCATTGGACGAGCCATAAACG
The DNA here is from genome assembly GCA_001185155.1 of Zostera marina. Lineage (NCBI taxonomy): Eukaryota > Viridiplantae > Streptophyta > Magnoliopsida > Alismatales > Zosteraceae > Zostera > Zostera marina. Next base: position 658,104 of record LFYR01001680.1, on the reverse strand, counting down.
CTTCATTCTGACGAGCCATCGCCTCATTCTGACGAGCCATCGCTCTCTCGACAGCCTCGTTGACCTTATCTTCAACCTCTGCTTCGGTCATTGCATCTTTTCCTTTGTCCATGCAGAAGTTC
>LFYR01001680.1:596241-657882 GCA_001185155.1 Zostera marina | reverse complement strand
CAGTTTGACGTCGTGCATAATAACTATTCCGGCACATTAAGTCATACTTCCACCCTGTGGCCGAGACTGAAGTATTTCAGCTGGAAGGGGGACAAGTGGCATTAGGGAAGGGGTTACCCTCTGGCTTAAGAGACAAGCTTATGACTGTCCTGGAGGAGCACCAGGACAGGTTCGTTTGGGAGGGTGAGGCACCAACACAGATTGCGCGTCAGATCGTGACGCACAAACTTAACGTCGACTCATCCATTCCATCTCGACGCCAGAAACGTCGAGTGCTCACTGCTGATAGGCGGGAAGCAGCCAATGAGAAAATATCGAAACTCCTGAATGCTGGGCACATTCGAGAGGTTCGATATCCGACTTGGTTGACCAACCCCGTCCTTGTCATGAAGCCCAATGGCAAGTGGCGCATGTGTATTGATTTCACTGATCTCAATAAAGAATGCCCCAAGGACAGTTACCCGTTGCCATCTATCGACGAACTAGTCGATGGAGCATCCGGTAACGAGCACCTCTCTATGATGGATGCCCACTCTGGATACAACCATATCCTGATGCATGAGCCTGATGAGGAAAAAACATCCTTCATCACGGACTCAGGGACATTCTGTTACAGAGTAATGCCATTCGTCTTGAGGAATGCTGGGGCTACATTCCAACGCTTAATGTATAAGGTTTTCGAGGACCAGATAGGGCGCAATGTTTCCGCTTACGTCGATGACATCCTAGTCAAGCATGGAAAAACAACCTGATGATCTGAAAGAAACCCTTGATACACTAAAGCAATATGGAATGAAGCTCAACCCAGCCAAGTGCGCATTCGGAATCAAGGAAGGCAAGTTCCTTTGTTTCTATGTAGGTCAACACGGGATCAAACCTAATCCCGACAAAATCCAAGCTATCCTTGATATGGAAGCCCCCCGCACAATCAGAGAAGTATAAAGGCTGAACGGTCGGATTAATGCACTCAGTCGTTTTATATTGGAAAAAATATGAAATAATTACCGTGTGAGTCATATTTTCTTGTTGAGCCATATTTTTGGCTTCTTCACTGTCTATCCATTTAACCGCTTTATCCTTATATTATTATTGATTTTGAAACTTCTAAACCAAGAATTCTGACGTCTGACAGAAACCAAGAATTAAGTGGGAATAAAAACTCTCGAATTCGTCGACTCCAGCTTCACACTATTTGAGAAGATATGTTAGTTTCCATCCAAACAATTTGGCACTGTTTGCTAGACACAACCCACTTCTCGACGGCATGGGATTCCACTCACCGAGTTCAACTTCAACATCCAACACGAAGACTTCTCCATATGCTCGACAAATCACGATCACACTCTTCGACTATGCCTCTTGAGAAGAAGTGAAGCAGACAAACTGAAGACTCGCAAGAAGACATATTTCATTACAGGAAATATCCGAAAATTTGGAAGACCAGGATCCCGGGAGCGGAGATTCTACCTCTCACGTACTAGAGGCTCCAGCACCTGAGGTACAAATACTTGTTTCTAGGACATGAAAGTAGTCATGGCTAAAATGGAGGTGGACCTGACCTCCCTTCAAGCATCTCAATAACCTACTGATCCCTTTGTGAAACCTATATCGCACACGGTACCAGATGTCGTGATACATGCCATAGAGAAGTTACGAAGTAAGATCTTAAAGAAATAAGAGTTTGACCCCTCGACCTGAACCTACTACTCGAATCATTCTCAACAAATTTGTAAGTCTCCTATATGAAACCCTACTCAAGGAAAGCAGATTCTATCTGTAACATCCCGTAAATTCATAAATTATTATTGCATTTTTCCTTTTATTTATTATTTTAAACATCTGGCTGAACGCCATTATACAGTGTTTAAGGTTCAAATCATAATTTTTATAAAACACAAGGCACAGAAACGATAAATCCTCAGGAAAACCATGTACGAGACGCGTATACCACTGCTCCTTAATCTGTAAGTAAATAAGAACGAAAATGAGTTTTGCATTCAAAACCCAGTGCAGATGTCTCTAACCTAACAAATTAAATTTCTCATTATTTTCTTAAAACCCTTGTCTTTCTTTCAGTATTTAGTTAAACTCATCCATCCGGACGCTAAGAGCCTCAAACCCTCTCTTGGGAATTAATGACTTTCACCATTTCTCAGACTCGATCAAGTATGGAACACAATCTCGACCAGATTCGAATCATCCCAGAGGATTGATCCGACCAAACTGCCCCGTTAGGCCATTTGCCTCGTCAAGCTCAAACTCGAGTTCCCTCATTCCAACTGCCCGAAGGGCATTCCTAACTATCCATATCAAACTGAGGTCCCTAGTGTGTTCATCTGACCAGACTCCCCCGTCGGCGCACAATAATTCAAACTTCCCGAAGGGCACAATTATTCAGATTCCCCAAAGGGCACAATAACTCAGACCACCCGCAGGGCACAATAACTCAGATTTCCCAAAAGTTACATTTATTCCAACATATCTTTTCAGTTCAATTTCTTGTTTTTTTTCAGAATACCTGATGGGAATATGGAATAACTTCAACTACGCCCACAGTTAGAATTTAGAAAATCTGAGTCAGACGTGGTATATCCACTTGATCTCTCCTAACCTAGATGAGATTGGATTCGACCCAATAGAAGTTGAGTCTGAATCCGAAACGTGAACCAAGGTCGACCATTGTGCACTCTTGGTTTGATTCAATCCCTTACTTGCCAATGTGGATGGAATAATTTTGAGCGAACACTAAATTAAAGTGAACCCAATGTCTTTCGACGACTCTTTAGTTCAATTTAGGTCATAATCAGGTCCATCCACTTGATCAAGGTCTAAGTTAGACCCTAATGTGAGAAGGTCTCCCCGATGACTCAACTCAACTTAAGACCTCTCCCGACCTCACTCGTACACCCAAAGCATTCTCTGTCTCTAGGCTCCTATTCTCAATCACCTTTACTAGGTACACTTGAGTTTGGAGTGGACCATAAGATAAACTAAAGGTCTCCCCGAGGGCTCTTTAATTTATCTCATGTGTCACCCTAAACCCATGGTTGGCCAAACAAGGTTTATCTAAACCTTTGATCCTTAAGTCAAACCATCACCAAGGCAATTTGGTGTAATTTCATTTAATTACGTTTATTACAGTTTTACCCTTGTCTATTTTTGATTAAATATGCATGTATTACCATAATGATCAAACCCTAATTGAGTTACATAAATATTAAATGGAAACAAATAGCTAACATATAACAAACTTTCCTTTTAAATCAATTCAATTATATTTACCATAGTGATTCACCTTAATTAATTTACATAAATATCAATATGGAAACACGTCGTGATAAACTTTTCATTTATTTAATTAAAAATAAATCTATGGCATATGAATATATATTAATAATAAAAGTTACGAATTTTTTTTGCAAAAAATGTTAAAACTAGGAGTGATAATGACATAGAGTTTAATTTTATAAAATTCAAAGAATTACTTGAAAATTATGAAATTACACACCAACTCACATGCCCATATAATCTCCAACAAAATGCAATAGAGATGAAAGAAAATATATAGATGTCTCTTAATATAGCTAGATCACTACATATACAAGGTAATACCTCTAAAATATTGAGGTGAGTGTATATTAGCTGCAACATTTTTAATAAATAGGATTCCATCCAAGATTCTAGAAAATAAGGCTTCTTACGAAGTCTTATGTTCTCACCAAACTTAAGACTTAAGTATTACATTTTAAAAACCTTTGGGTGTCTATGTTATACAACAATAATCCATAACAAAGAACATAAGTTCTCATCAAGAACTTTTAGAGGAATTTTCATGGGATATCCACCTAACATAAAAAGGTATTTAGTACTTGGGATAGAAGATCAAAATTTTCACATAAGTAGAGATGTGTGGTATTTAGAGAAGATGTCTTTCTTTTTCATGAAATTAATCCCAAATTAATTCTGCAAAGTAAAATACAGAATATATTTTCATTACAAAAAGCATTTCATGAAGAAATTGACACTCAAAAAGTACAAGCGGTACATCTTTTCTGTTAGGAAGTTCACTAGTATCCTGGTAATGCAAAAAGAAACACAGTATATCTTTATCCACAACTGAAGAAGAATATATGAAAATATCCAATGGTTGTACAAATTCTGTGGATGAAGCAAACTCTGTCTGACTATGACGTCAAGTTAGACACAGTATCTCTAAAGTGTGACAATAAGAGCATAATATGTCTATCCAAAAATTTTGTACTGCACTCTAGATCAAAATACATTGATGTTAAACATCACTTTCTTAGAGATCACGTAGAAAAGAAAAACATATGTCTGAAATATATTCCAACTGAAGATCAGATGACAGAAATATTTACAAAACCTCTAGATCAGGAAACTCACACAAAGATTAGAAGAACTATGGGAATATGTGAGTTAAATGAAATTTAGAATCTATATATTTTGAAGAAATTGAGTGTCTTAATTGTCAAATATTTATCAATCATTTTAAGTTTAATATGGTCGATAATTTAAACATATTGACCATGATTTTAAATTAAAGAAGTTAATTATGATAAAATCTAATTGCATGATCATTATTGAAATTTTATGAGTATGATTCTAAAAATAGCATGACCATGTTAAATTAATAAACCTTGTTAAGTATTGCACACTTGCATTGACTCTTATTATTTACACGTTCCTTGTTATGTATGGATTAAGAAAATCATTTCTCACATGCTAAGAATCGATTATATCTTGAAACTTATCATTAACATGCTAAAGAGAAGGAAATCAACTCATGCATGATGCTAAAATATTAGAAGTAAAAAATTCTTATTTCAATTTTTTTTGAAATTTGATAAGTATGAGTTGTCAAAGTTAAAAAGCAAATGTCTACCATTGTCGAATCATAAAAGACATGCATAATTAAAACAATAGATCACATATATCAAGAGATAAGTAAAATCTTCTCTTAGAAAGCAAGCTTCACTATTTTAGAAAAAGCAAGGAGATCACATCAAATTAATCATCATTAAGCTTCAAAAAGAAAAACCGCCAACATCCAAGTTATGGCTTTACATATGGATTTTTATTTGTTCAAGAAAATGGTAAATGTCAACTCAATTATCTATATCATACCATTACACGCCACTGGAACAATCATGAGATTCTTTTTAGAGTTGCAAAATAAGATTTAGAGAAACAACTTGGAGAAGAACATAACACATGGATCGAGAATCCATGTTTATTTGTACTTTAGAAATAAAATTATCTAAGAAAAGCTAAAAACCTACTTTATAGAGAAATGACACTGTACATAGGTGATGGTGTGTGAGCTCGCGCTCGGGTGATCACACACACAACTCTCTAGTATTCTTGTCCTAGGTAACCCCTCCCCTCCCCTGTTGCACTATGAGAAGTATTTATAACTCCAGCCCTAGGACCTAATGGGTCTAGCAGGCCTGTTCGGTCCAGGGTCCGACTCGACGGGCCCTGGTATCAACAGTACTCCCCCCCCGAGCCAGGGGCCAAAAGGGCCGCCCACCTACCTTCCTTTATGGCGTCTCGTGTGCCACACCTTCCCTTTTCACGTGTCTATAAGTATTCCTCCTCCTCTTCTTCTGATGACCAGAAAAACAGAAACGATGGCCGTCCAAGATCTACTAGAAGAGTTTGGTCGTGAGGTGAAGCTCCAGCACTCCGCTTGGACCGAGTGCTTGCTGTTGCCTGCTGGTTCCTTCCATTCTGTTGCTGTGTCGGAGAGCCAGCGCTTAACTCTGTCTTGATCGACATCCATCACCAGGCCGACGCTCCTTCGCCAGGCCAACGCTCCTTGCGCAACTTCGCCAGGCCGACGCTCCTTCTTCTTCTGGGACTCCGGTTTCTTCTGTTGCTGCTGTTGCTGCCCCATCCAGCTTCTGCTGCTCCTTGCACGGTTCGGCCTCCGCCGCCCCCTTGCTGGTGGGGGTCGTCGGCGGCGCTCTCGCGGACGTCGTGGGTCCTCGTCTCTCCCAGCTACTGACTTGCGGCACTTCCTGTCGGGGCCGCCGAAGTCGGGCCGTTAGACCTCCGCTCGCGTCGGGTTTGGTGGCTGCTTCGGCCCGGGCCTTATGGGTCATGGGTCTGTTTGACCCTGCAGGTGCGCCGTCTGGGGATACCTCCTTCCCTCTCCTCCTTGTGCTACCTTGAGCACTCCTCGGAGGGAGGTCGTGTGGTTCCCCCGACATGCTTCCTGGCGTCGTTTCGCTTTTTTTTTAGTGCACGTTTAGCTTTCTTTCCTGTTTTGTAGTCTAGGGCATCTTGTGACTTTTAGTGTAATTTTGTAATGCCTTCAGGCTTGTAATAGAAACTTATCACTTAATACTATTCTGAAGCATTGCGCCCTTTTTAAATTTTTGAACGTCTTTTTTCCTTTCGTGCTTCAGTTTGCGTTGTTGATTTACCCCCACCGCCTGCCATCGATCTAGCCCGTGTCCTGCTCAAGCTTCGCTTGTCCGCCGACTCCCTTTCCCGGGCTCCCGGCGCCCTTCACCCCTCGAGCGACGCCTCGCCGATCCTTCGGCTCCAGGGTGATGCCTCACCGGCTCCTGGGGCCCCCACTGGTCATGCCGACTCCCTCCCGAGGTCTCGCCCCGGCGTGGTTCGGCTCCCAATCGTTGGCCCCGCGACTCGCTTCCTTCCCTTTTAGGCTTTCGGCTCCGTTGTGCCCTATTGGGTCGTTCTCCTGGGCCCCCGCCCTCCGACGAGACTAGGTATCCACAACTTTTCGTCTTCTGCGCCCCCCCTCTTTATAAATATTTACTGCCTTCTTCTACCCCATTTACTTTCCTTTTTCACATCCCCTCATTCCCGCTCTACTTGAACTTTTTGCGATCTTCTTGCAGGGTTTCAATGTCCTCCTCCCAAGTCTCCTCTAACCTTGCGGTTGACGATCTGGTTCACCAAGCTTTTATCCCTCCTCCTGATTTCAAGAATCCGCTATTGAGAGCTACAACTTCTGCCTGTGCTAAGGCTCTGAAAGATATGTATAAGTACAAGGACCCTGCGAAGTACAAGATGGCTGGGGACCTAGTTGCTTCCCATCCTCCTTTTTGGCACGTTGCGGTCTATGTTCCCTACGCTGACATTGGTCTGACTTTGCCGCTTCCTCCATTCTTCCAGAACCTACTCAATCATTGTCGGGTGTCACTCTCGCAGTTTCCACCGGGTGCGGCCGAATGCATACTCAGCTTCTCCTCTCTTTGCACTACTTGCGGGCTTCAGCCCACCGTGTCCCTGTTCTTCAACTGGTTCCACATGTACCCGATGTCGAGTGACCGGAACCGCGTCTTGATTGCATCCCGCGGGACCCCCCGGAAGGCTCTCTTCGAAGCGCTGCCTGACCGTGCCCATGGTTGGCGCGACCAGTTCTTCTTCGTGAAGCTGTTCTGTCTCGGGCCTCTTGTCGACCCTCCCGAGAGCTGGCCTCCGCTGGGTCATCTGAGGGGCCTTATTGGCATTGTCTCTGTGGTGCGTTTGACCGCGGCTAGGGTGTCAAATAAAGCCCGGCTCGTTTAGGCTCGGGCTCGCGAGCCCAACGGAGCCCGAGCCCGAGCTTGGACATGCCAAGCTCAGCTCGGCTCGTTAAGCTCGTGAGGGCTCGTTTGTAAGTATGAATAATTAACAAAATATTAAATTTATTGAGAATAGAGATTTAGCAAAGTTGGTAAAAGGTTTGTTTAGTATTTGTGAGATCATGGGTTCAACCCCCCATGTCTCCAAATAATTATTTCTTTTAATTCGAGCTCAGAAAGTATAAAAAACTAAAAAAATATTAAATTTAGAGAGAAAGGAGGTGTAGCACAAATGGAAAACGTTTGTCAAGCATGTGAGAGGTCTCGGGTTCGATCCTCCATGTCTCCAAGTAAAAAATTCTTTTAATTCTAGAGCCCGAGCTCGAGCCTGGAAAATCTCTGACGAGCCCAAGCCCGGCTCTATAGGCAAAAGCTCGACTCGTTTGACACCCTAACCGCGGCCGAGTTCGAGGCACACGACCTCCTCATCCAGTTTCCGAGTGTGGCCCCGTCAAGCCCACCCGCATCGGAGCTGGCTGGTCCGTTGAAGGTCACCTCCGGCCCGCTGACGCCCGCAGCTGTGACGAGAGGGGCATTCGCCTCCTCGGAAGAGAACGAAGAAGAAAGCGATGTCCCGGGTCAATCTGGAAGACACTCCATCTCTCTCCTTGGGGCTGAGTCTCGAGAGCTCCAGTGGTGACAACTTGGCCAACCCTCCTCTGGACAATGCACGCTCGACCCGGCGCGCCGCCACTACTTTGTAGGTGGACGGCCTCTCTTCTGGTGTTCCTCGGAAGATCGAGGTCGGGGAAGGGTCTGGGCGTGGAATCGTTGGACCCTGGTATCCCTGGCGGAAGGGATACTGGACCGTCAAGGGTTCGGCGTGGCCTTGGATTCCACTTTTCTCGCCAGGAAGTATCCCGCGGACCCTGCCTTCCCCGATCCCTCCACTACTGTTCCCCACATGGCGGGGATGCTTCTGAAGGGCTTCAATGTGCTGCAGCCATTTCTCCAGGAAGAAGCCGAGTACAAGTCCATTTTTGCGCGCGATGCCCCGACGCTCGACGAAGACTTGTACGTTGACAGCCTTCGCGCGGCCGCTCTCGCTCACGTCCGCCTCCAGCGGAGTTTGGATATGCAGGAGGAGCTCCGCCGAGTCCATGAGCGTGTGAGGACTCTCTCTTCTGAGGTCTCGGCTGCTGTAGCTGCGCGAGACCAGACTGTGACGGGGGCAACGAAGGCCGCGGAGGAGCACCGGGCGCAGCTGGAGAAAGTGGCTGGCGAGAAGTCCATCCTGGAGGAGGTCGTTGTCGAGGCTGGTAAGCAGGTGGCGAATCTCAAGAGCCGCGTCGCGTGGGCCGAGGCTCGTGCCACTGAGTCTAAGAAGGCTCACGACCTCGCGACCGCGCATGCCAAGAAGCTTGCCGAGGACCATGCTGTGTCCGCGTCTGCTATGTCGATCCTGTTTCAAGCCAAGTTTTCCATGTTCCGGACCGAAGTTGAGGGTCAGATGGCGGTGGAGAAGCGCGCGGGCTTCTGGAAAGGTTACGAGCACTGCCGCATCATGCATCGCTTGGCCTGCCCCGAACTCGCCCCCGCTGTTATGCCCTGGACCCCGTCGGAGTAGGAGCGCTGGCAGGCTCCCAGCGGAGCCGGGCCCCCTGCTGAGAAGCCATGCACTTACGTTGGTGATAGCAATGAGGAAAACCTGGACGCCGACCTTGCCAACTACGTCTCGCCGACCCCCCGTCTTGATTCCCTTGTTCCCTTTTTGTTCCTTTGTTTTTGTTACCTGTAACATAAAACACTTCTCTTCTTTTTTTTCGTTTTCGTTTCTTTTTCATATTGCTTCCACTTTATTCTTCTTATGCTTCGGGATTGTCTGTGCCGGCCTCGGGATCTTTCATGGCTTGTCGGCCTTAGGTGCGCTTGCCCCCTCCCCTCCCCCGCGTTTCTCATTTTTCTTTTCCTTGCTCGGGACGCCCCGGGAGGGGGTGAGGTATCACACGGCCCCCAGGCGTCTTGCAAGGATTTGTTTTTTCCTTTAGGTACTCAACTACTGTTGTGTTTCCCAACCATTTCTTTTCCGCAGCAAAAGTCATTATGGTAGGAGAAAAATAATGACAGCAAAAACAAGGGGGGATAAGATGTACAAGGGGCTTACCCCGTTCGTTTCCTTGCCTCCTTACTGCCTACCGCTTGTACTTTTCTAGGTTGTCCGCGTGCCAGGTTCTTTCTATGGGCTGACCGTCTTCGTACCCTAGGCGGAAAATCCCGGGCCGAACCTCGTCCATGATCACATATGGGCCCTCCCATATTGGCGACAGCTTTCCCTTTGTTTGATCCACACCCGTCACTTTGGCGTTCCTCAGGACTAGGTCGCCCAGCGCCAAGTTTTTTTCCGCTACTCTTTCGTTGTGGTATCTGGTCATCCTTAGTTTGTACGGGAGGTCCCTGATGGCGGCCTCCTCCTTTTTATACTCCACGCCTTCTTCTGCCAGGAAAAGTGCCTTGTCATTTGCCTCCAGCTGAAATTGATCTATCCTGGCCGTCGACCATACCAGCTCTGTGGGGGCTACTTCCTCGATTCCGAAAGCGAGCGCGAACAGGGTCTGGCCCGTCGGCGTCCGGATCGTTGTTCGATAGGCCCACATGGTCTCCGGGACCTTGTCCGCCCATGTCCCTGGTGCTCCCCCACCTTCCTTTTCAGGATGGATACGATCGTGCGGTTAGTGACCTCCACTTGTCCGTTTACTTGTGGTTGGTAGACCGGGGCTTAGCTCAGCATGATCTCGATGTCCTCGCAGAATTCCCTTAGCTTCGTCCCCATAAATTGTGTGCCGTTATCCGTTACTATTTGGATTGGGACTCCGTACCGACAGATAATGCTCCTGAACACAAAATTGACTACATTCTGCTCCGTGATTGCGTTCGTTGCCTCCGCTTCTGCCCACTTAGTGAAATAGTCCATTGCCACGAAAAGGAATTTTCTCCCCCGCGACGCCGGGGGGAAAGGGCCGACGATGTCGATACCCCATCACGCGAAAGGGACGGGCATAGTCACTGCCTTTATCATGGTGGATGGTCGCCTTTGGACGTTTGAGTGTCTCTAGCACTCGTCACACCTTTCCACTATCCCCTTAGAGTCCTTTATCGACTTTGGCCAGTTGTAGCCCTGCCTGGCCACCTGCTTTTCCAGGGCCCAGCCGCCTTGGTGGGCGCCGCTTGCCCCCTCGTGGATGACCGGCTGTATAGTATTCCCCGGGTCGCAATGAACCATGCTGCTCTATTCCTTAGCTTTCTCGCCTCCATCGGGTCACCTGGTCCCTGCAGGAGTTGAAGCAAGGGGTGGGCCGTCGGGATGGTCACCGTGTGGGCGTGAAAGTATGGCCTTAGTCTACGGACCGTCGATACCACCGCCAGGGCTAGCTTCTCGATGTCCGGGTACCTTTCCTCTGCTCCCTGCAGCGACCGGGAGTAATAGTACACTGGTCTTTGTGTTCCGTCCGCTTCTGTTAGGAGGACCGCGCTGACGGCCACTTCCGATTGGGCTACGTACATTGTGAGCGGTTCACCACTACGGGGCGGCCGCAGTGTCGGCAGTTGTGCCAGCCGCCTTTTTAGCTCGCCGAACGCTAACTCGCACTCCCCCGTCCAGACCACTCTTGGTACCGGCGATTTTAATAGCTGGAAAAACGGGCGCAACCGGTCCGCCGCTCTTGGCAGGAATCTACCAAGGGCCGCCACCCTTCCGTTCAGCTTTTGGACCTCGTTTATGGTCCGCGGTGGGGTCATTTCCATGACTGCTTCCACCTTTTCTTTTCTGGGCTTGATGCCCTCCGGGGTGATCTTGAATCCCAGGAAATGGCCCTCGTTCACTCCAAAGACGCATTTCTTCGCCTTTAACTTCAGACCTGCCTTCCTGATACTGCGGAATGTCTCCTCTAAGTCGGTGAGGTGTGTCTCTGCTTTTTTCGACCAGACTAGTATGTCGTCTACGTACACCTCGACATTTCTACCAATCTGTTCCTCGAAAACCTTGTCCATGAGCCGCTGGAATGTGGCCCCCGCGTTCCGTAGCCCGAAGGGCATTACCTTGAAGCAGAAGGTTCTTGAGTCGGTAATGAACGAGGTCTTTTCTTTGTCAGCCCTGGCCATGGGGACCTGGTTGTACCCCGAGTGCGCGTCCATGAAGCTGAGCATCTCGCAACCCGAGCTCTGGTCTATCAGTCTGTCGACCTACGGTAGGGGGTAGCTGTCCTTGGGGCATGTTTTGTTGAGGTTTGTGAAATCAACGCACATGCGTCATCCGGCGTTGGCCTTCCTAACCATTACGACGTTGGACAACCATTCTGGGTACCGGACCGAGCGTATGAAGCCCGCTTCTAGGAGCTTCGCCACCTCTGCTTCTGCGGCGTCCCTCTTCTTGGCTCTCAAAGGCCGCAACTTTTGCCGGACCGCCCGGGTCTCCTTGGCGACAGCTAGCTTGTGTTCCGCTGTCGCCCGGGCCACTCTGTCCAGCTCTCCCAGCCCAGTGGCGAACAGGTCCTCGTTTTTCTGAGGAGGCCCTCCAGGTTTTTCCTGAACTCCTTCAAAAGGCCTCTTCCTACCCGCACCTCGCTTCGCGCGAGTGGCGCTAGTATCGTAGATGATGCCGGCTCCGGCTTCGGAGTGTCCTCTCGGAGCGCGTGCGGTAACCCTTCCCCAGATGTCATTAATTCTCCCACCGAGTTGAAGTAACATTCACGGGCCTTCTTTTGGGACTCCCTCACTGTGCATACGCCAGCGGAAATCGGGAGCTTCAAGTACTGGTGGAGAGACGACGTTACCGCCTGGAAGGCATGTAGGGCCGTTCGCCCCAGAATGGCATTGTAACTGGAGGTGAAGTTCACTACTGTGAAGTTCACCTCGACCGTTTTCGCCTGGGCATGGCGGCCTAACGTCACCGGGATGGCTATGATGCCCGCCACCGGAACCTCTGCTTGGCCGAACACTCTTATTGGCGTCCTTCTCCGGAGTAGATCCGCGCGGGCGAGGCTTAAATCCGCAAAAGTGTTCCAGTACAGGATGTCCACCGATGCCCCGGTGTCTATCAATACTCTGTGGAGCCGCACCTTCTCCTTGTTCCCCTTCTGAAAAATCGGGGTTATCACTAGCGGGTCGTCATGCGGGGTGGTGACGTCCTTCATATTCGCCTCTGTGAACGTGATGTCCGCACCAAGGCGCGGACGCTTCCCATCGACCGCCCGATCGACGTCGGCGGCGTATCAGCGGCCTTTCCACGGATCCGCGCTGCGAGACGCGCCCCCTCCAGCTATCGTCAGAATGTCTCCGACTGATTCTTCCGCTGGCTCCTGCTTGGGCACCCGGTGTCCAGTTGGGATGAACGCGACACTCCTGACGGGTGGGGTCGGGGGTGCCTCGGGCGCGACGCTTAACTTGCCTAAAACCTAGGCCAGGTTCAGGCACTCGTCGGTCGTGTGGCCCTTGTCCTGGTGGTATTCGCAGAACCTGCCTTCATCTTTGTAGGCGGCTGAGTCCTTCCTCATGGGCCGTAATGGCGGAAGGGCTCCGACTCCGCCCAGGGTGAGGAAGACTTACCTTTGGTTGGCTGCCGGGTAGAACCCGCCTCTCGACGGTTCCCGCCAGTGGCGGCTGGAGCTCTGCATGCGGCCGCCGGGGTTGGCTGGGCCTTCGGCTGCTGCTATCGCTGAGGGGCCGGGGTTCCAGCCTGCACCCCCCTCGCTTTCTGTTGGCGCTTGTTGAACTCTATCGTTCTCGCCCCCAGGTACTCCTCCACGTTGGATTCTCCGTGGGACCTTTCCATGGCCTCAGCGAACGTCTTCGGCGGCTTCCGGAAAAGGTCTCCCGCAAAGAACGTGGGCCTCAGGCTGTTGGTGAGGGCGTATAGGATCACTTTTTCTGTTAGCCCCTCGATCTTCTGCACCTCCCCCGCGAAACAGTCCATGTACGCTCGCGTGCTCTCGAAGTCCCCCTACACTACTGCACTGAGAATGGCCTCGGTCTTCGGTCTCCTTCGCTTGTGGGCGAAGGCCACCAGTAGATTCTCTCTAGGTCCTCAAAGGTATGGACCGAGGCCGTGGGGAGCGTTCTGTACCATGCCACGACGTCGCCTGCGAGCGCCCTTCGGAACATCCTGTACCAGATATCCTTCCTATCGGTTCTATCCTCCATATTCGTTTTGAAGGAGTGCAGGTGATCACATGGATCGGTATCTCCCTTGTACGCGGGGATCTTGGGGGTCCTCCAGCCGATGGGGTACTCGCCCTCCAGCAGGTGCTGTGCTAGCGCTTCTCCGCTCCCCGCTTCGGGTATCGTGACCATTGCTCCACTCGCGGGGTCCCCCCTACCGCGCCTCCTCCAGTGCCATCCGACTCCAGCGCTCAGCGGTTAGCTGGAGGAGCTGCTCCTGCAGCTGCCGCTGGCTGTTCTGCAGGGCGGAGACCATTTCCGAGATCTTCGCATTCTCCGAGCGCCTCCTCCGGCGACGCTCCCCCCTCTCCGTAGGGGTCCGGGAGCGGTCCCGTCTCTCCCGCCTCTGCTTCCTCTCCTCCTTACACCAGTCCTCCTCCTCGGCCTTCTTCAAGCGCCTGGCCGTCTCCTCGTCTCGGCCCTCTCTTTGTGCTGAGCTTCCCTGTCCGCCTCCTCTATTCTCGCTCGCCATGCTGCATCCTGGGTCTCGAGTGCCCAAGCCGCGCTCTGCTTTCTATATGAAAAGTAGGGCTCGGATCCGTCCGTGTCTTCCCCTTCCTCACGCGGTTGCTCCCTCCTCGTGGTGGTCGGGCTCAGCTCTCTGTCGCGAGCTGCTTTCTTCCCGAACTGCCTCGAGCCTTCCCCTTTGTGAAACTCGCTCCTTCCGACCATCCTCTCTCCGATTGTGTATTTGTTTCACGTCAGGTTCACCACTGATGGTGTGTGGGCTCGCGCTCGGGTGCTCACACACACAACTCTCTAGTATTATTGTCACAGGTAACCTCTCCCCTGTTGCACTATGGGAGATATTTATAACTCCAGCCCTAGGACCTAATTGGCCTTGCAGGTCTGTTCGGTCCAGGGTCCGACTCGACGGGCCCTGGTACCAACAATAGGTAAGATCTAAGGGCTACAAGAAAAGATCTCTTGGTGGCTACTGGTTTTAGAAAAACCCTATCTAGAAACTTCCATCTTCTAGTATAAATATGGAGCCAAATCTTTCTAAAACTCAAACCATTCATCATGAAACAAATCCCATCCCGTTGACAAAGCCCAATCTATTTTCCTCAACCAAAGAAGAGGAATACAAATCATATTCCACATCAAAAGATCTTCTCAGATGAGCTTATTTGGATGAATCCGTCCGGCGAAGGGATGTACGGTCTCATCATCGATCAGAGGATGTTGTTTGAAGAACCGGTGAAATTTCAGTCCATCAATTGTTCAATTCTTGAAGGACTTTTCAGCTACAACAGCCTTTCAACCTATCTTGAGAATATAAACCAAGTAAGAATTTACAAAAGTAAGTTCAATTCTATGTGAATCTTGATTATAACATAGAAGGATCCCCTATCATCACAAGCAGGGTTAATGGTGAGTTTGTTACCCTCTCCTCTGAATCTTTGGTATTATGGACAAGACTTCCAAATGAAGGTATATCAAAATACAAGAGTACAAGAGCTTGGAAGATCTATCATTTGAGTGTGACAAAGAACTTCTTTGGATCTCACTCACTCATCAATTCAATCCTTCCAACACTGACAAGATCCACAACTCAATGTTGACACCCGAGGCGTCAATCATTCCCAAGATACTCCAACATAACATCTACCCCATGGAAGGTAATAGTATGGAACCATCGACTACCTTCTAGCCATATTTTGTATTTTGAAGAAAATACAAGTTGATTGGTATCCTCTTGGCCATGCATAACATGGGCACATGCACTAAGAACTATGGGGGAGTAAGGAATTTTCCTAGCATGCTCTCACAACTACTTGGAGCTGGCTATCTTAACAAATCACTTTCCTCAGATATTGAAGTTGCACATCTCCGACCTTTCACGGCTTGTTCATTCAAGAAGAAATGGTTAAATCTATTTTCAGGCTCCGATGAACCAACCATACATCTATTGGAGGAGATAAGTGCATTGAGTGTAAGAACCCTAATGCTTGAGAGGAGTGTAAAAAACCAAGGTGAAATGATCTTAAGTCTCCAAAATCAAATCATCAACCATCTTAGATAAGCATATCTTCTCCCATGAAGCCGAATGTTGTTTTTAACCTTGCTAGTTGTGTTTTGTGTTTCCTTTTTTTGCTTGATCGGTGCTTACATGCACCATGTTACACATCTACTTGTAGATGTGTTTATCTTATCTTTTGTATAGGTTCAATCATAGACCTAAATATTTAGTGAAATGTAAATGAATATCTTTTTCACTAATTACATGGGTTTAAGATAAAAGAAGAGATAGAAATTAAAAGATCTAAAAATTAAATATGATTTATACTATCTTTGATTAATAAAGATCTTTGAGATACTCATATATATAATCATTACAAAGCATTTTAAAATGCAAGTAAAATTATCTTTAGTTAATTAAAAAAATCTTAAAATACTTAAAGAGCATGCAATGATTACACTAAGTTACACGTGCATGCATGCATCTAAAAATAAATTTCACATGCAAGGTCAAGATTTGTTTAAGGAAATAGACTTGAGAAAAATTAAATGTGCATTCTTAAAAGGTCAATGATTAAACACATATATTTTGGACCTCTATGCAAATATCACTTGAACTTTATTTATGATTTAACTTATATGTTCTTTATACTAACGTTCTTATAAGCAAAACCACAGAAAAAATTCAAAATTGGTCAAGGTATGAACAAATGAAAGATTTTTTTGATCAATTGAAATACAAGGTATGACCTAATATCTCCTTAAATATACGTTTCATCTGATACATCATAAAGGGGGAGATACATGTATCATCTATTAACTAGTGTTACTAGTTTACAATGGGGGAGATAGTGTTACTTTGTCGATATCAAGGGGGAGATAGGCTCATTCATGATAAAATATCAATTCATGATTTACTTGTGTTAATTCATACATAATTAAATGGGTCAATTCATTCATATATACCATGCTCTTATATGTCTCATAAATCAATTATTAAGGGGGAACATGCAATATAAGGATCAAAACAAGTCTAGATCATATCATGAACATGAAGGGTTGAAAAAATTGAAAATTAAGTAAATATGAATCAAAACAAATATGCATCGACAAAGGAGGAGAATGTAAAATCTAAATTGCCGATACATATTTGTTGATAATCATGTTTTAATTAACCCTAATCATGTTGATAGTCAATAGGGTGAATTTAATTTGAATCGAACCTATTCCTAATTAGGCTCATATTAAACCCTAGAATTATTTGACCATTTCTGGTCAACAGACAATTTTATGGTCAAGGTATGAACAAATGAAAGATTTTTTTGATCAATTGAAATACAAGGTATGACCTAATATCTCCTTAAATATACGTTTCATCTGATACATCATAAAGGGGGAGATACATGTATCATCTATTAACTAGTGTTACTAGTTTACAATGGGGGAGATAGTGTTACTTTGTCGATATCAAGGGGGAGATAGGCTCATTCATGATAAAATATCAATTCATGATTTACTTGTGTTAATTCATACATAATTAAATGGGTCAATTCATTCATATATACCATGCTCTTATATGTCTCATAAATCAATTATTAAGGGGGAACATGCAATATAAGGATCAAAACAAGTCTAGATCATATCATGAACATGAAGGGTTGAAAAAATTGAAAATTAAGTAAATATGAATCAAAACAAATATGCATCGACAAAGGGGGAGAATGTAAAATCTAAATTGCCGATACATATTTGTTGATAATCATGTTTTAATTAACCCTAATCATGTTGATAGTCAATAGGGTTAATTTAATTTGAATCGAACCTATTCCTAATTAGGCTCATATTAAACCCTAGAATTATTTGACCATTTCTGGTCAACAGACAATTTTATGGTCAACAAGTCAACATATTGTATTTGGGATTCAATAGGGTGGATTGAATTTGAATTAAACATAATCTCAATTAGGCTCATATTAACCCTAAAATTATTTGACCATCCATAAATTCAAGTCAAAAGTCAAAATCCTAATTTCGTGATCAACAATCAACATCTTGTATTTGAGAATTATTTCTAACAATACTCAAGATAAAGATGGAATTTATTCAAAGATAAATTAATGGGTTACGTGCATAGGGCAAAGCAAGTATTTGCATGGAAAGAATACAAGAAATTTATGGAAGAAATACAAACGATTTCATGGAAATAATACAAGAAATACATGGGTTGAAGAGAAGCTAAACCTTGGTTAAAGAAAAATTTATCATAGAACAAAGGACAAATCTCCAACCACATTTTGGATTCTAGTGAGAGATCAAAAAAACCATTGATTCAAGATCCAATGGAGGAGATCATTTGGCCAAAGCTATAAATAGTGTGGTATACCCATTCTAAACGCCAAGCACACTACAAGAGTTTTCAAATCTACATCTTGAGCTCCTCATTTCCACTCTCAAATCCACAACTTTCAAAAGCTTCCAAACATCCATCGTCTCCAAGTTGTGTTCAAGTGTTCTTGCTCAAAGGTGTCAAAAGCTCTACACTTCTTATTCTAATCTTCTTAAGTGTTTATAGCAAGGTTGAATTGTTGTATTCTTAAACTTTCTACCATTTTCGTGTGTGTTTCACTTTGGTTGAAAGGGTTGTCTCAAGATTACCAAAGTGTAAGGAAGGTTATTGAGATGAACCATAAAGCTCTAGGTTAGTTTTATAGAGTTACCTGGAAAACTTTTAGGTGCTAAGTGTACCTGAAAGACTTGGGGAAGTTGCAAGTTTACTTTGAAAACTCGAGAGGTTCGTAAGCATTGTAGCCTGTAAAAGCTTACAAGAGATTGTTGAGCGTTGTAGTCTATAAAAGCTCTGATAGGTTTGCCAATACCTTTAGGCTAATGAATTTCGTGAGACTATTTCACGAAATTGGACGTAGATCCGTTTGGACTGAACCAGTATAAATCTCTTTGTGTTCATTGGTTCATTTGAATCTCTAGCTATATCTTAAAATCGATCACTATTATTGTACATCATATTTCGATTTCAAAACCTATCTATATATATAATATATTATTTATATACTTATATTTAATTTATTTCAAAGTCCTCGTTCTGTCACAAGGTGCTCAAGAGGTCATTTACTTTCAAGTCTTTCACTTTAAAGTCATCGACTTGTTATCAGGTGCTTAAGAGGCTTGATATTTTTACTAAGCATAATATATACTTATATAATAATAATACTATATTAATATTGATATAATTGTTATATTGCTATAGCTATTATTGTGTGTTATTGCAGATATTTCCGTTAAAATCTGCATTACGAAAAAAGAGGTTATTAACTCTCATAGTCTTGGATCACGATCCAACATCTCCCTCTTCTTTCCTCATTATGATATTTTGGGCGGGAGCTGTGACTTTATCTCTTCCCTTGTTCTGATCGTCGGAGCCATCGGTGGCAACGAGCTTGACAAAGATGCGATACCATGGGTTGTTTTGTAGGTTAAGTTATAGGTTGAACTGTCAAATGAGCTTCTGTACGCTTTGCTGAAGGACGAGATGTACGTGTCATGCGCGAGTTATTTATTTTCTTCAGCTTCTCACCCATTTGAGCTATATTTTCTTTAATGCTTTTTGATATAGTAATGACCCGACTTGGTCTCGGAAATTTAGAATATATTCACGGATCTGCTAGGCTATAGATTGTATTACGGATTATACAATTGGCAACACTGTGCTTGGTCCCACAGGATCCTGACTTATAAGAACTGCTGCATGTGTTCTGTAAGACAGTGTTGTAGGATCTACATTTCTTCTAGGACCCATATTTTTCTTGGATCTCCCGACGGGTTTTTTCCCTTGAGGGTTTCCGTCAGGTTGAGTTAAACTGATCTCTGCAGATTGTCTCCATTACGAAAATTATTCCTTGTGTTCACCATTTTTTGAAGATCGAAAAAAATTAGACTTAGAAAAGTCGAACTCAAATTGAGCCTCGAAAAGTTGAACTCAAATTGAGATTGATAAAGTCCATTCCAAAAATTCGAACTCAGGAAATCGAACTTATGTAGTAACTTCTTTGAGATGTCGAACGCGAATCACAAACGGGTCTCCATAGACCGGTGATTTTTCATGTGAACTTTTTTATCCCACAAACGACACCGACTAATGAGGGCGGAACCTGATCAGTAGTCAGAAGTCGTTTCAGACAAACTCCGGGCCGAAAACTCCTCGTGGAAATGTGTGCGGGAATACGTGTCAAAGCTGTTTGGACAATGGTTGTGTTCCCCAACATTTCCATTAAAAACGATCCGTAGGAGAAGGGAAATACAATGTCAAAGTGAGCAACCGGATTAATCGCGATCGCATCTGATGTCAAATGTTGTGAAATGACAACGAATGGTTCCATCATGCCGATTGATACCGAGTTGTTGATTGTCAATGTGTTCAATAATGCCGCAGCTAATGACGTATTTAAGTCCACCTTGTCTAAATTAATAATCGTCAACCTCCGTTGTAGCAATTGTTTGTGAGTTGTTTCGTGTGTCGGATTGAAAGTACCAAGTGTTATCTCGTTGAATGAGATAATGACCTTCGCTGAATAATGGCCGGAGAAGATGGAATTTGAGAAAAAATAGAGAAATTACATATTTCTTTTAATTCCCTTTGGGTTTTTTAATTGCGTCCAACAACCTAATTAGGTTAATAAATCTTTAAAATATAAGCTATGTATGAATAAATTTTAAAAATTACAATGAAAAGAACAGTATATCTAGGGTTAAAAATAAGGTATTGAATTATTGATAGTATCCAAAATAAATTGCTTAGATCATTACATACTTAATTTCGTTTAAAAATTAAACAATGTAATTAGTTATCGGAATTAGATATAAAATCCATGAATCCCAAGATAAGCTCCGGAAATTCCTTAAACAGTTCTTTAACCAATTTAACAACTTCTGAGAAACAAATCCTGTAAAAAAATTAGTTTCAATTATCATAAATTTTTTGAATATTCAGAATTTGAATCTCGTATGTATACTTTAATTAAATTTTCAATACGATTTAATCGATGATATATATATAAAAAAGATCGAAGTTATTTTTAAGAAAACGATATTAGCACTCGGCAGTAAATACAAACCTTCCCTCTCTGAAATTGACGAGCAAGTGAAGAAATTTCTCAAAAGTTTCCACGTTATCTTTATATCTCTCCTTAACTTTTAGCAAATAAAAGGTGCTGTCATCTCTTGAATTTCTGAATGTCATCAAACAATTAGATTGATCGCATGCCAAAACACAAAAAGAAGGCAAGAAGACTCACGAAATATTCTCCGAATGCGAGTTTGTAGATATGTGTGATGATTGTTTGATTTTTCCACATTGCTCGCAGATTGAATCAACTCTCTTCCTCTTCATCTTATATAAACCTTGGATCTATCTTGTGATTAAACAATATATAGTAGGTAGGAATGGTTGAATGGAAGATGATGGTTGTATGCGACCTCGGGGATGGTTTCGTCTTACACTCACACGCTATCACTCAGGTACAAGTCTTTCTCTCTGTTCCAAACCTGTGCCCTCCTCCATAGTCTTGAAGGATATTTATACTATCTTGTGGGTCGAGCCTTCAGACTCATGGCCCACGGGACTGTGCGATTCCTGTTTCAGTAGCTCGGTCATGGTGCCAAATTAAGAAGAGAAGAAACTTCAATTAAATTTGGAACGTTAAATGTATATACAATAACTAACAATTTTTAATATTTTTTTTAACTAATTCTTAGTGATGAGTAGGAGTAGGGCTGTAAATGAGTCGGGTCTGGGTTGGTTGGGCTAGACCTGGACCCATGAAGTTGGCCCGAGTTTGGGTCAGGTCCAGAAGGAAATTATCTGGATCCGGACCCAACCCAGAGCCATAAAAAATCTGAGCCGGGTCTGGCTAATCTGGACCCGGGCCTCCAGGTCCAAACCCTTTAATGGGTCCAAAATCAATCCCAGACCTGTGCCCGGACCCATTTACAACTCTAATTATGAGACAGTTAGGGGTGGGCGTGGGTTAAAACCGAACCTGGGTTCGGATAGATATTTTCAGTCATGAAACCTGATATGAAGGACCCGAACCAGAGTTTTTTTTACTCGATTTTTTCGGATCGGGTTCAGGTAAGACCCAAAGTTCCGAACCAAGCCGGATTCGATCACCCAACTAAAAATTTATAAAAAAAACTTTAAAATATAAATAAAATTTTATTTTATATAAAACATTTTATAAAAATTCAATATACACATTGATGAAGCACGAAATCTGCTACCAGTAGGCTCGCGGGGTTGCGAGGAGGGCCGGAGGCTTTGGAGTCCACGACGCGCGCTCTACGTCAATGTACCTGCAGAGAGGAGGGGAGTCGGCGACTCGGGCTCCTTAGTTGCTCTGGTTGGAGTGTGTGTCAAGTGTTTGTGGAGGGGATGTGTTGATGAATGAGGATCCCCCAAGGGCCCTTTTATAGGGTCTTTGGGACGTTTCTCATTCATTACCCGTGGGGTCCACGCTATTATGGTGTCCTATTAAAGGTTCCATAATGGCATGGGCCAAGTCAAGTAACGGCTGGGAGTCGGCGACTCAGGGTGAAGCCATCAATTCCCCATGAGCCAGGTTGGAAGCCTACCAGAACTGACCAACGAGGCCTGGAATCGGTGGCTCACCTCTGGAGTCGACGACTTGGCTGATTCCCAGTGTTGACTTGAGTACTTGACGTAGACACTTGCCCGTAACCGTGGATCAAGCACATTTGAGAGGGGCTCAAGCTCTCGAGCCGTACCTGAGCGGGCTGGTTTCGCGCCCTATACGAGTGGCATGCCCCTTCCTGACTTTATGGCCGATCCACAAGTCAGGTCGGATGCCATGTCCATCTTAATGGCGAAATCTGGAAGATGGGTTCGGAGTGAGCTCATGACAGCTATGAACGCTGTAAGTGCTTCTATCTTCCGAAAACATCTTTTTACCTATATATTTTTTGTTTGCTAACTTGTTTTGTGCTTTTTTTTGTAGGCTTGCTACATGGCCCATTCTTGCTTTGGCATGGACTCGATAAATGACGTCCAAAGGATTCAAGATCAATACAATGAACTGGACGTCAAGTACAAACGTAGTGAGAAACAGCTGGGCAAGCTGGCCCATGCCCAAAGAAAATTCGAGAATCTTAGAGACAACGTCATCCCGAAAAAGGAGAAGACTATTGAGTTCCAGAAAAAGGAAATAGATGATTATGTTACGAAAATTCTGGGACTCCACAAAGAGAAGGATGCCTCTAAGTAAATAGATGACATGCGGGCCCAGCTGGAGATGGAGATTGGAAATGTGGTTTCATCTGAAGCCACAAATGCGAATCTGAGGAGCACTAACTCTGAGCTGGAGAGGAAGTGCGATGAGCTGAATGACCAACTCACTCGCTTTAAGGAGGAGTTGGAAGGTGTGAAGGAGAACTCCGTGTTGAAGAAGGAGAACTCCGTGTTTCTGGATTGGAGAAGGCTAAAGACTTGGAGTTAGATAAGAAGTATCAATCCGACCAACTCCAAAAACTTAGTTTCTTTGGTACCTCAGTGTTCCCATCACTACCCGAAGACTTTATCTCGGATATCATGACATGGGTAGACGAGCATCTCGAAGAGAAAGAGAAAATCAAGGATGCCCTCGACAAGCTAAAGAACGACGAAGAAGATTAGAGATTTTTTATTTCTTCTTAGCTTGTAATTTTTGATATGTTTTTTGTAATCTTTTGGAACTGAATATCAACTATTTTGCTTTCTAAATTAATTGTTTGTTTAATTTATTTTTTGAATTGTAACTAAAACCCGAAACTAGATTCACAAGTCGTAATTTAGCCGCTCTGGACGTAAATTAGACTCTACTAACCCTATCGCTAGCCACTCTGGGCGTAGTCTTGGTCGTACGAATCGTAGCTCAGTCTACGGCTAAACTCGTGAAATAATTAAACTTCACAACTAATCAAGACTCGCAAAACTAATTGACGTAGTGAGTTGGAGATACAAAAAACTGTTGGAAATTTTAGCTAAGACTTAGAATTTTCTAGACTAAGTGACGTAAGCACTTAGAACTTTTTTTGATCCTAAGACTCTAGATTCCTTAATATGTAGTTCAACTCCGGCCGAAGCGACGGAGTAACTTTTTACCCACATCAAGGTTGTAACGACGAGATGGGGTTGAATCATTAAGGCTATAGCGACAAAACGATTATTAATCTATTAAGGCCATAGCGACATAATAGATTTTGGTAAGTGTGGTGGGTACTTAAAACCTCTTGGGGTTGGGTTTACTTGTACCTATCAATTACCTAAGACTCTACACTTTAGACCCTAATGTGTAGTTGAACTCTGGCCATAGCGACAGAGTAACTTTTGGACCCACATCAAGGCTGAAGCGACAAGATTGGGTTAAATCGTTAAGTCCTAAGTGTCAAAACGATTTTAATCTATTTAAGGCCGTAGCGACAAAATAGATTTATAAGGCGGGGTGCTAGTTAGAATCGTAGGTAGATGAAAATGTAAACTTTATTGAAATAAAAATTACAAAGGTAAAATCTAATTATTCTATTTTGTAATTTGTACTAACATATATACTAAGAGGCCCTAAGGAATAATGTGTTCGATACTAAACGTAGTATTGCTGCATATTGACAGTGTGCCAGATGTAGGGATCTTTGGATGGCAGCTTATTCCTTGGTCTATTCCTCTCAGATATGCTAGCCTTCCAATGGATCCACCACCAAATAGCATATTGATGGTTTTCTGTGGGTGGTCCTCACTACAGTCGCTGTCTGGCGAAGGAGAGCGTGGACGCTTCCCCTTTGTGTCAGACTTACAATCATCCCGACCTCGGAATCCTTTGACAAAGTTGTCAAGTTCACCCTTCGAGATCAGTTGCTCGACATAAAGCGAGAACAACCTGCAATAGTCCATCGGGTGGCCGTGGTCCTTGTGGAATTTACAGAATCTTCCACCTTTTTGACGGTTATCCTTGCTTGCATGATCCATAGAGTGAGGAGCGGGCAGATCCGCTCTGTTCTTCAGTTTCTCAAACAGCTCGCCTTTGCTGATTGTTAGCGGGGTCCGATCCTTCCATGGTTGAGGTGGACCCCTTGGCGACTGTTTGGTGGAGGTTTGATACACCTTGTTATCGTGTCTGGGCTTCCATTCCTTTTTGAAGGAATCAGCCGCATTGTCAGTGTATCTGTTCGAGGAGCCATGAAAATTGTTCCTCTCACTGTAGCCCTTCTTCTCGAACTTTGGTTTTTTGAAGCTAGTGTTCTCAAGTTTCACTTGACTCGGTGAAATTCTTAATTTTCAGAGTTATTTCTCGTACACCCCCTGACTCGATGAATTTCTTTCAAAGGGTGGGTCAACATTTCCTATAGTTGGGGTCAACTTTTATTTCTTACTGAAAAAGTCACCTTTGTGAGGATGAAGTCCAATTTTTTGAAAGCCGAGCTCTCTGTGTTGATGTTGACTTTCTTGAAAGTTGATTTCGACTTCTGTAAGTCAACCCACATTACCTATTGAACTGATGAGTTTACGAAGTTTGTTAATTTGTTATAGATCTTCTTGCTATAACTTCCTTATAAATAGGGATCCATATCCCTTATTTTTCACGAACCATTGCTCTACTTGTTAGTTTCTTTGTCGATTTTCTATAGGCAGAGATAAAGAAACTAAATCGAATTTTGTATATTCTTGATTCTCGTGCTTCTACTTTGGATCTCGCAAAATTATTATTGAGTGCAGATCCTTAGTATTGCAGCCCGGGAGTCTATATTCGAAGAATGGACGTACTGCTAGGGATCTTGTCGTTGAGGCTTTGCTTGCAGCCCCAGTCCCAGCTCTTGGTTGACGTCGGAGACGTGCTGGCTAGGTCTGTCCTGCCCTACCTTCCAAGGAGGTGTATTAATTTTACTTAGGAATTGTAATTTTTATTTTGCGATATCTGTAAACTTGATTTTATGAATAAATGACCAGATTGACTTTTATAAGTTTAACTCAGTAGGCTAAATCGAAGTTTAATTTTTCTGAATTTTGTACAATTTTTGCCCAGTTCGACTTTATAGAAAATCAAGCTCGATTTGGCCTGGATTTTGAAAAAGTTGAACTTCATTTTGTCTTATTTTTTGGAAAAGTTCAACTCATTTTGTCTGAAAAGTCAGGCTTGACTTTGCTTGGATAGTCAAAACGTCGAACTGGAAAGCCAAAATTAGAATTATATCTGATTTCTTGGGCAAAGCTTACTTCCAGGCCCACGAGACGTTATGTTTCATCTTCTCGACTATTTTTATAATTCGTCGAGTAGATGAAATATTTTTCACTTTCACTATAACTCCAGAGCAGTTCGACTTTTCTTCGAGTTTGACTTTTGCTTGCTAGAAGTAGCTTGACTTTTCAAATGTAAGGGTTCGACTTATAGTTTAAATAAATACAGACTGGGATCGACTTTCTAAGGGTCAACTTTTTGAAATCGACTTTTCATGAAGTCTTCCCAGTCTGTAGAATGGGATCGATTTTCTTGATGTCAACTTTTCTTGAAGTCTTCCCAGTTCGTAGATTAGGATCGACTTTCTTGAGGTCGACTTTTTGAAGTCTACTTTTCTTGATGTTTTCCCCATCTGTTATATCTTGAGCTGAGATCGACTTCTTGAGGTCGACTTTCTCAAGAATCTTCTCAAAATGGGATATTTGAAGTCGATAGAGGTCGACTTTTGAGATCGACTTCTGGCCAGTTCGACTTTATTGAGTTCAACTTCTTGTCAGGTCGACTTTTATAATTTAATTTTTTTTCGAGATTTTTTTAACTCTTTTCCTGTTTTCCTTTGCAGCTCAACTTTAATCATGTCTTCCGAGAAAGATCAGACTAGTAAATTGAGAAAGGCTCATAAAGAAAAAGAAAAGAAGAGGGATGTCTTGACTGAGGCTATCGTAACTGTTGGAGGTACCATATCGATACAAACGTATGGTTCCAATCTGAGCAAGGAGGTCTTGGATCCTCTCTACCATAAACAAACACTATACCTCTTCTAATGCCGAAGATATTGGGTTAAAGAAAATGATCGAAAAAGCTCGTCGGCCCCATAAATCTTCCTGAAGAGGAGGCCTCCTTCTAGTATGCGGGTTCTTATTCTTTATTTTATAAATAAACCTTTATGAGTGTATAGGTCTTATTTATTCATTTTTATCGTAGGTGTAACATCCCTTAATGGGATGTTAACGAGTCTAAACTAATACTTAATTTATTTCACATAAAAGCATACACACATGATGGTGAGTACAACCATGTAATAACAAGTGCAATAATATGGGTCAAACATGTTTATAAGTTTAAGTATCAATATCTAAAATATGCACGTTTCATAATCCCCCTAAACAATAATCTCTATCATAGATAAAGTTTAACAAAACAAAAAAAACAAAACTCAATGAACTTCGCCCCTTCACCGTCGTGCATCTTTTCATTGGTTCCATCCTATCATACAATGAACAAAAAGATGAGTGAGTCAAATATTTCATCAACTCGGTATGGGTTCCCTAACGTCAGCCACATCACATATACAGAATCATAATCATTGAAATCAATGAGAATCACAACATTTTACGCTATTATATAACACTCACACTGTAATTGTAATTCACCTCCAATCAATATTATCCATTTTCACTCAAGTAACACTTCACTTATTGGTCACAATATTACACTCACTATTCCACAATATAATTAATACATATCATAAATCACTCGCTCATCAACCATATAACCCTTCCCTAATGCATCTAGCCCACATGCAAACCGATGTAGATAATCTAAGAGAAGCAAATAATATATGTCGTGGTAAACCATTTAGTCAAATCTGGAAAAAAACAATTAAGATATATTTATTTCACCACAATTTGGAAACACGTGATTTAAAATACCCAATCCATAATTCTTCAAGGAACCCATAAGTAATCATTAAAATAAGAGTAAGTAAATCTAGATTAAAAACAAAACCCGGAAAGCAGAGTGAACCAATACGAAACCTGAAGTTTGAAAATCTGAAAAACAGGGATCTGAAATCTGAAAATAAGTACAACAAATCAAAACCAACAAAATAATCTAAATAAAATTAACTATTTAATTTCAGCTTAGCAATATAACCCCAAAACACCCCAATATGATTCCCAACTGTTCAGCATCACCATTATTTATTTACTCATCACTAGATATACTTTATCACCCATCAGCCATGACAAATAAACCCCAAATAACCATGATAAATCTCAGATGCATAATACCCTATCTGCATAATATCAATCAAAATCAGAATAAATGCAGTAAAATTCCAAATCTGCAACTAACACCCATTTGTAAGAAAATAATTATTAATCAGAAAAATCAGATTCACATGTTGGGACTTCCCCACCTTACAGATCTGATCAATTAATCCATCTCACAAATCCACTCATTAAATAAATATACCCCCAAACAAGCCCACGTGGCTATGCAAATATTCTTAATTTGTTTGGATATTTTTATATGAACACTTCATCATACCCAAGATTAGTAATCGCGGCACTAACACAACATCACAGAAAAATATCCTATACAACGTATGTGAAAATCACTCAACAACCAAGATAAGTGATCGCATGAGCATACCCAATCTGCACTATCGTGCATTGGTTTAAAACGTAATAAAATACACAACCAATGCATTTAGGTGACTAATCACCCAAAAATCAGAATCACAATTTCGTCTACTCAAAACAAAAATCAGATCCTATGAATCTCATACCTTCCCTTGCCTTTGAGACCTCTCTATACACAAGCCACACCAAGATTTCCACCCACCCAAGCACCGCCTCATACGATTGCCGGTTGACCCCTCGTCGGAGTTCCGTCTCCGTTTGTATCCCAACCTTGCCGCGCGTAGTGTTGAAGTTCTTGACTCCACTTCCGTTTCTTTTTCCTCCTTCCCCTTTTTCCCTTCAACCCTTATATAGTATGGTTTATCTATTTCTTTTAACACATTACTAAAATACCTTAGTTAAATTGGCCCAACTAAGGTACTCTAAATTTT
Source organism: Zostera marina (assembly GCA_001185155.1). NCBI lineage: Eukaryota > Viridiplantae > Streptophyta > Magnoliopsida > Alismatales > Zosteraceae > Zostera > Zostera marina. The sequence continues at coordinate 629,053 of LFYR01001680.1, read as the reverse complement.
TTTTTTGAGTTATTAGAGTAGGACCTAGCTCTCCCAATTTGGCAGAGAGTTCTAATCCGGAGATTGAGAAGCCCAACAAGGCCGGAACCTCTTTGTCTTCATCTGATGAATCTGGGAATAGTAGGAGTTTTGACTCTGAATCCTATAGCTCTACTTCCAGAAAATTATCGGGCTCCTCTCTAAATCGCCAAAAGAGTTTTGGGTCATCCTCTGACGTGGACGTGACTGGATTGAGTTCACAAGAGGATATATCTGTCGATATGAACTTATCGCCTATTCTCGAAGACACTATAGAAGTGGCCAACCCTGAATCAGCATTAATCTTTTACATGCCATCGGTGGTTTCTAGGGTTAACATTCACAATCTCTTAGACATGCCCCATGAGGATTCCCATACCAGTAAGACCTATACTCCTTACCCCTTCACCAATCCTATCAATGAGGATGCAGATGGAAGTTTAGCTCCCTCTTACTATCATAATAAGGATGGTACACAACGTAAGTTGCACCTTTTCCTAGTAAGGAACTTTTATAAAATTCCATATGAAGTACAAGAGGAGCATTTTGGGGTGGGTTATGGTTCCATTAGGTCAATATCCTCTAATATTCCCCATTACTCTATGTTGTCCAATCTGAACACCAACACAAACAAGTTGTCTAGGGAAGCATGCATGAAAATTTTAATGGATCTAGAACTGAGAGAGAGATTGTATTGGTTGTACCCTGATGGTAATACCAGTGATGTTCCCCGCTTTTACATGCTCCTGCTCCCCAAATTTTATTTTACCAGCTTCCCTATTCATCCCATCCCCAGGTTTAATAGTACGATTTTAGAGTTTTATGGGGTGTGCATATTAAAGTTGGGCGCTGCTTTCATTTTTATGCACATGCATTCATGAATATCATTAGAGATTTAGGCATAACCCTTACTACCCGACTTTTCTTCTATTACTTTAGTTTTTCCTCATTCCCTAAATCCAATATTTTAATATCTTGTTTGAGTCGAGTGGTAGTTTAGGACCATTTTCCACTGCTTAAGCAACCATCGTCTAGGAAGAAAAGATATGAGTTCCTTTTTATAGATCGTATATTATGTCCATTAAGCATGACAACTTCTGTAGTCGCGAAAGATCACAGACTCATTCCGAGAACAGAGTTGTCTAAAGTAAAGTTATGGATAGTGAGATGGCTTAAAGACATATAAGATGTGCTTGTCTCTGTTTATGAGGTAATTAAGGATTCATTTAATAGAGAAGGTATTAATACCTTGTTTATTTCTATATCTCTTTTCGTATCTAACCTTTTATACTTGTGTCGCAGATTTCTTTAAATCATACCTTGGTAGACCTTCCGAAAGGATTAATCAGAAACAAACCAGAAGCAAGTTATATTCTCATATGTTTGCGAGGCCTTCCGATGCCCGGAATCTGAGGAAGATAGCTTCTAAGAAGATAGTTGTTGAGCCTTCAAGAGGTCGAGAATAAGGAGAAATACCGCCATCTTCTTTTGATAATTCAAAGCTTGACAAGACTCTTTTAAAAAGGAAGTCTCCCCTCTTGATGATTGGACAACTCGAAAAGAGGAAGAAAGTGTTCCATCCTGGATCATCTTTGCAACATCCCCTGCTGTTAACAAGCTTGCATACAAGTTTATCGAACAATTCTAGTATCCGGGCTACAAGGGCTATACGACTACGAATTATGGAAAGTCTCCTATCGTAGTTGATACTCCCGCCAGTGCTTCCTCACTGCATAAAATATCCACCTATGGGATGGATAAACTGATTGGCGAAGTTGCACAAAATTTAGCAAATGTAAGTTATGTATATCTTTAACTTGGAGCTTGGTGTTTTCTTAGAGGTAACCTGATCAATTGGGTATCGTTGAAACAATCGACTGTATCAAGATCAAGTGCAAGGCCGAGTATAAGGCTTTGGCTCATACAACCTCACTCATAAGGTGGTGTTGTTACATCTTAAGAAATTTAGGGATACGAATTGATGGAACACCAACAATAAAATGTAATAATCAGTCAGTAATGTTTATGGTAGGAAACCCAATTACAAAAATACGATCAAATCATTTGGAAATGGATTTTCACTTTGTTAGAGAGTTGATAAAACAAGGAAGTCTAAGGATACCATATGTGAGTAGAGAAGATAAAACTGGGGATATTTTTACAAAAGGTTTATCAATTGAAAAATTCACCAAGTGTTCAACATTGATGAATTTGGGGTTTCGGTCTTAAGCTATTTTTTTTCTTTATTTTTATGTTTATATTGTTTGTTAATGTTTTGTTGCTATATAGAGAGTTATAGGTAGTTGAATAGAATGAGTAGTATACAAGCTTATGTAAACAATAATTACACTAAATTTATTCTGTTTGTTGTTTCTTTGTTGTGTGATGGATAGATTATCACAAGAGTATGTAAAGGATTTAAAGAAGAATCTTGAGGCTAATTTAAGATTGAGAGAAAAGTAGTGGATCTAAAGGTAGAGTTTTCCCAAAACAACCAGAAACTGGGTTTAATTTTTACCCCTCTTTTAGTTTTTGTACGCCTCTAAGGCTTTTTCAAGATGGGACTACAGAGAATTAAGTACTTTGGACTACAGAACAACCAAAATAGATTACGAAATCAAAGTCAATCTTTCATAAGAATCTACATACAACTTGTCTTTGAAGGGGGAAGTATGAGATGTAATAATAGATAGTTATAGATAGTTGTGTCGATAATAGTTATAGTTAGTCATGGTTATTTACTAACTATTAGTTAGTCATGGTTAGTTACTAACTATTAGTTAGTCATGGTTAGTTACTAACTATTAGTTAGTCATGGTTAGTTACTAACTATTAGTTAGTTGTCAAATTAATATGATGTATAAAAACACTGTTGGTGCCATGGACTGCCCAGCGGTCCATGGACCGAACTAGTCGCCTTAAGGGCCCGGGCGCGCGAATGGGCCAGGGGAAACGAATGGGCCGACGAGCCCACGAGGCCCAAAAGCAAGCAAAGCATTATAAATACCTCCCCTGGTCTACTAGGGGAGGAGGTGGATGATTCTAAGAGTAAACCTTGTATTGAGTTGAGGTAGTGAGCTTGCATCGACGAGCCCACACACTAACAGTGGTGAACCTGACGTGAAACGAACACACCGGCAAACGCGAAGGAGGAGGATGACGGCGAGGAGTGAGTACTGCAAAGGAGAGAGCTCGAGAGGCGGACACCGCGAGCCGGAAAGGACCCCCGACGCGAGCGGGAGGCATGGAGTATCAGCCAGCATCGCACCACCGGCGAGACCAATACCCGGAGGAACGGAGAGCTCACGAAGAGTGGGACGCTCAGGAAGAAAGGCTACGCATGGAAATGGAGGAGATAAGGTACGAGTGGGAGTCACCCAGGAGAAGCAGGCGGAGCGGGCCCCCATCCCCACCCAAGGAGAGAAGGTCGAGCAGGTCACGGCCCCCACGGGAGGACCCAGAGGCAGTACAACCCTAGCGGTGGGTGGAGCAGGGGGCCTGGCACAACACTTGCTAGACGAGGAGTACCCCTCTGCCTGGAGAGCCCCGAAGATCCCCTACTATAAGGGGGACACCGACCCGGAAGACCACCTCCACTCGTTCAAAACCAACATGGAGGACAGAACGAGCTGAAAGGACATCTGGTGCTGGATGTTCCGCAGGGCCCTCACGGGCGACGTGATCGCATGGTACAGGACGCTGCCCGCAGGGTCCGTGTACACCTACGAAAGCCTGGTGGGGTTGTTCCGAGAGGGTTTCTCGCACCGATGAAGGAGGCTCAAAATCAAGACCACCCTCAACGCCATCACATAGGGAGAGTTCGAGAGCACACGCGCATACATGAACTGGTTCGCGGGCGAAGTGCAGAAAATCGAAGGGATATCAGAGGAGACGGTTCTATACGCCCTTACCGACAGCTTTAGGCCCACCTTTTTCGCGGGGGACCTGGTACGGAAGCCACCGAACACGTTCGCGGAAGCCATGGAAAAGTCTCACAGAGAATCCAACATGGAGGACTATCTGGGGGCGAAAATCCAAGAATACAAGCGGCAACATAAGGGGAAGGGCGCCCCCGCGTGCGGAGGGGGACAACATCAGCCGCACCAACATCAGCAGCCCCAGACCAAGCCCCCGACCGCCCCGCAGGCGACTGCGTACAAGATAGGCGCCCCCGGGGGAGGAGGGCGAAGGGAGCCAGGGCCGATCCCAGCAGCCAACTAGCGCAGGTCTTCCTCACGCTAAGCGGAACGAGAGCCTTACCTCCACCGAGGCTAATGAGAAAGGACACGGCGGCGTTTAGGGACACACGTCGGTTCTGCGAGTACCACGAGGACAACGGCCACACGATGGCCGAATGCCTGAACCTGGCGAAGGTGCTGGTGAAGATGAAGCCCACGAACAAAGCCCCCCTAGCCCTACCGGTAAGAAGGGCAACGATCATACCCACGGAGCACCAAGCGCCAAAGCAAGAGCCGGTGGACGTAGTGGTAGGAGATATCTTTACCATAGCAAGGGTGCGCCTCCCGAGGAGATGACCCGTGTGAAGGTCGCCGGTACGCTTCGGACGTCGACCGAACGACCAGGACGAAGTGCCCACGAACGAGGATGGAAATTTTGTTCAGAGGAAGACATGAAGAACGTCACCACGCCCCATGACGATCCATTAGTTATAACCCCTATTTTCCGGAGGGGGGAAAGTCCAACGTGCGCCTCCACAGAGTCCTGGTGGACACAGGGGCGTCCATAGACATGCTGAACTGGAATGCGTTCGTGGACCTCGGCCTGGCCCGCACGGACCTACTCCCTAGCCGGGACCCCATCAGGGGTTTCGGAAGACGGAGGTCCCGGTCGTGGGGGCGATATCCATACCGGTGACCTTGAGACGGCACGCCCAGGCAAAGACGGTCGAAGTTACGTTCACCGTCGTAAACTTCACATCAAGTTACAATGCCATCTTGAGGAGAGCGGCGCTACACGCTTTCCAAATGGTGATGTCATCATTCCACTAATGCCTCAAATTCCCGACCGAGGAGGGGGGTATGCACGATGAAAGGATCCCAGTAGAAGGCACGGGAATGCTACTTCAACTCGGTCAGGAAGATGATGACATCAGATGAAGGACTGTCGCACTCCACGAGGGAAAAAATCCCAAAGTCAGAGCCGGATGCATGGTGGAGGATGTGCGTCGACTTCACGAACCTCAATAAAGCATAACCCATTACTCTCGGTGGACCAGCTGGTGAACCAGAGCTCCGGGTGCGAACTGCTGAGCTTAATGAACGCACACTCGGGATACACCTAGTGCCAATGGCAAGGGGGGACGAGGAGAAGACGTCTTTCATCACGGAGATGGGCAAGTTCTGCTTTAAGGTAATGCCGTTCGGCCTGAGAAATGCGGGGGCTACCTTCCAGAGGCTAAGGGACAAGGTATTCGGGGAGCAGATAGGCAGGAACGCGGAAGTATACGTGACAATGTCCGATCGAAGGAAACCGGGACACACCTGGCCGACCAAGAAGAGACATTCGCCAACATCAGAAAGGCAGGATTAAAACTGAAGGCGAAGAAATGCGCGTTCGGGGTGAAGGAAGGGCATTTCCTGGGCTTCCGAGGGAAGAGAAGGTCGAGGCCGTCATGGCCATGACCCCACCGCGGACGATAAAGGAGGTCCAGAAGCTGAACGGAAAGGTAGTGGCCCTGAGTAGGTTCCGGCCAAGAACGGCAGATCACCTACGCACATTTTTTCAGCTCCTAAAAAAGCCCGGCCCCAGAGTAGCGTGGTCGGATGAGTGCCCCCACGGCAGGCACGAGTCGGGAACGACGAAACAAAGAGAAGGGTGGCCTGCCGAAGGTTCCCAAGGTCAGAAAATCGCGCGGGAACGTTCAGACGGCCCAGGCCGTCCCTTGAAGGGAAACGTGCAAAAAGTAAGAACGCGAAAGCGATATATTAAGGGGGGAAAAAGAGTGAGGCCGACACGAGTCGTCGGGGAGCAGAATGAAAGACGGCACCCGACACGAACGGAGGGGACGCAGGGAGGCATCGAGAAAGGAACTTAGTGGCCCCAGCGACCGAATGAGGCAAGTTAGACGAGCCGGAGGCATCCAAAAGTGAGGCCCGAGAGGGCCGGTCTGCGCGTCGGGCGAAACCAAATAGTAGGCGGGGGCCCCCGGGACGGGGCAAAAAGAGGAACGGACGAGGGGTGCCGACGAAGGAGAAGATTGACCCTGGCGACGAGGGTAGAGCGGAGAAACCATCAGGGAGTCGAAGGGCGGACGAAGCTCGAGGAGGGCCCGGGCGACGTCAACAGCGGACGCCGAATAGTGCAAAACTGCACCAACGCGCAAGGGCGAAATCAAAACGCCAATACAACAAAAGTGGGAAATGCAACGTTATACTAACAAAGCAAAGGTTACAACGACCAAGAGTACGACGAAGGCTGGGGAAAAAACCACAACAAAAAACAACAAGTTACAAGTGCGACAAAGAAAAAGCATCAAGGCAAAGAGCATCAGGACATCCCGGGCGCCGCACTCACGAAGGGGCGAGAAAACGGAGGAATCGCACCGCCCGAAGGTGAGCCCATCAGCCGAAGAGGCACGGGAGTGGGCACGGACTTAGCGGCCCGACTTCGAAGACCCCGACAGGAAATGGCGCAGGTCAGTAGCCGGGAGAGATGAGGACCCATGGAGTGGCGGGAGGTGTAGGAAAAATACGCCTGAAATTTTGAAAGTCCACCAAGGCAGGGGTTGTAGGAAAAAAATCCCTGAAATTTTGAAAGTTCAGCAAGGCAGGGGGTATAGGAAAAATACCCCTGATATTTTGAAAGTGTACCAAGGCAGGGGGGTCTAGGAAAAATACCCCTGAAATTTTGAAAGTGCACCAAGGCAGGAGGTGTAGGAAAAATACCCCTGAAATTTTGAAAGTGCACCAAGGCAGGAGGTGTAGGAAAAATACCCTTGAAATTGTGAAAGTCCACCAAGGCAGGCGGTGTAGGAAAAATACCCTGAAAATCCACATATCCCCTCAGTGATGGCAGAAGGGGTCTGAAAGGTGCAGAGCCTTTAACGGTCACACCACCAAGGAAGAATAACACCGATGACGGTACGACGACTGTACCACTCTAAGATATTTGAACTCCTACAGTTGCTGGACGCAGTAACAAAATAGGACGCCAAATTAACTCTACCTACAGAAGGACGTAGGCAGAGAAAGTCTTAGTAGTAACGGGGTCAGGATGCGTACCCCATTCAAAACACACACCTCATCTACAAAAGAACGTAGAGAGAGGGGTAAGTGTTCAAAAGTGAACCTCACCTACGGAAGAACGTAGGTAGACGGGGGACACACTGGCAAAACACGCACCCCATCTGCGAAAGAACGTAGAGAGAGGGGTAAGTGTTCAAAAGTGAACCTCACCTACGGAAGAACGTAGGTAGATGGGGGATACACTGGCAAAACACGCACCCCATCTGCTAAAGAACGTAGAGAGAGGGGTAAGTATTCCAAAGTAAACCTCACCTACGGAAGAACGTAGGTAGACGGGGGACACACCGGCAAAACGCACGCCCCATTTACAAAGGGGTAAGTTTTCGAAAGTGAACCTCACCTACGGAAAAACGTAGGTAGACGGGGGACACATCGGCAAAACACGCGCCCTATCTATAAAAGAACGTAGACAGAGGGGTAAGTGTTCAAAAGTGAACCTCACCTACGGAAGAACGTAGGTAGACGAGGGACACATCGGCAAAACGCACATCCCACCTAAAAAGGGGTAATATTCTAAAGTGAACCTCACCTATGGAAGAACGTAGGTAGACAGAGGACACACTGGCAAAACACGCACCCCATCTGCGAAAGAACATAGAAAGGGGTAAGTGTTCAAAAGTGAACCTCACCTACGAAAGAACGTAGGTAGACGGGGGACACACCGGCAAAACGCACGCCTCACCTAGAAAGGGGTATGGTGAGACATGCCTGATTACGGCAGTCACTCCCATCAACGCCTTTCAACAAGGACTAGGGTTCCGTCGCTTTACGCCGGATTCCCGGAGAGCTCCCACGGTGCGGAACAAGTTCATCGTCCAAATCGTCGAGTTATCCCGTAAGTCGCGATTGGACTACCAAGTCGCCGACTTTAGGGACAAATCGCCAAGTTAGGGCCCAGATCGGCAGTATGGTAGACTGCACATCTCGCCCCTGGAAACTCGACGAGTTGCTCTAAATAGGCGATTTCCATACCTGAATCGCCGACTTACGACCGTTACTCACCGCCAGCCAATGCCATAAATGCTTCCATATATGGCAATAGGCGCGATGTCCGCCTTTGATCACGCCCTCCGAGATCCTATAAAAAGGGTCCCAAGGGGACACTCAAAGGCACAACACAAGTTCCACTCTCACCAGAGCATCACTAAGAAACTCGCCGATTCTCACTAGAATCGCCTAGTTTCTACTTGCAGGTATTTGATGTAGAGCGCGCGTCGTGGACTCCAGAGCCTCCGACATCACCTAGCACCACCGCGAGCCCTGGTAGCAATTCAGTGCTTCATTAGTTGGCGCCGTCTGTGGGACTACCGAACCACCGGTATCCCGTCGTAATCGCGATTTTTTTTGCAAAATCCGGCTTGAGCTCTCCCAGAGGGATCGTCGACTTTGTCAACTAAGTCGCCGATTTAGATCGATAGCCGATTCTCGGCTCAGGTCCGTTTTATTCTTAAAGCACCGACTTAGCCTTGAGAATCGCCCGATCCGGAATGTCATCTGCTAGCTAAGAGTGCTGTCCACGACTTTGTTCGAAAAATGCCCCAAAATCTAAAGTTGCCGATTTAGACCTCTAAATCGCCGATTTTTCTTTGTTTTTCGAACAAGCTCAGTCAGGTCATCTCCCTGCTTTGGAACCTCCCGTCTTTTTTCTATGGCCACCATCAAAAAACAAAAGTACCCTTACTCCACGAGAAGTAAGGGTAAAATGCCAGCAATCGAGCTGGAGCAGGACGAGCAGTCTCGACCAAAGAGACCCGACAATGCTCAACCTGACCAAACAAACTCGGTTCCTCCACACGTCGAGGAACACATAGTGCCTAAGGCTCCTCCCACCTTGGAAGAAAGGTTGTTCAGCTTTATGGATAACATAGAAAGGAGGATGACTAACTTCGAGCAAGCGAGGAGTCAAAGGGCCACCATCCGTGAGAGAGCGGAGGAATCTGGGTCCATTTACTCTCCATCTGCGGAAAAAACCAAACAGAGTTCCCGTCTTAAAACAAAGACGGGACCCAGTAAGAGTCGCTCCGAAAGGACTCTTACTACTCGGTTTGTGGAAGATCTTCGTCGGAAACTGGCCGACGACCCAGCTGTCGGCAATCCGCACGAGGTCCTAAGAATCAAAAGTGCTCCTCTTCGCGAGGACCTTTTAAGGGGAGCTTTCCCCCCTACCTGGCGGATACCCAGGATTGAAGCGTATGATGGTTCAAGTGATCCAAAAGATCACGTGAACCTCTACCTTAACATCCTGGAACCGCAAACCATCGATGATGGACTATTGTGTCGGGCATTCCCCGGCACTCTCAAGGGCAGTGCTTATCGATGGTTCTCCGGTCTGTCAGCTGGCTCAGTCACCAGCTTCGCAGACCTCTCGTCTAAATTCATCGCCTAGGATGTGGGGATGATAAGGATTAAGCACAGTGCCAACGCTCTTCTGGCACTTCGACAGGGTAAGCTGTCTCTTCGGGATTACACGATCAGGTTCACTACAATGATGACAGAAGTGAATGATCTAATCCCAAGTGTGGCCATAGCGGGATACATCAGAGGATTGGTCCCCTTCTCCCCTCTGGCCCAGAATCTGACTCTCCATAAAGTGGACTCTCTACCCGACCTCTTCCAACGCGCTTAATCATACATTGAAGTAGAAGAGGAGGATGAGAATAAGCTAGCTGAACTTGGGACTTCTAGCTTCAAAAAACAAAAGTTTGAGAGGAAGGGGTATAGTGGAAACAACAATTTCCACGACACTTCTAACAGGTACACCGACAACAAGGCTGAAACTTCCAAAAAAGAGTGGAAGCCTAGGCATGATAACAAGGTGTACCAAGCCTCAACTAGTCAACCGCTAAAGGGTGCATCTCAACTGTGGAGAAAAAACACCTCGCTTACAATCAGCAAAGGCGAGCTGTTTGAGAAGCTAAAGAACCGAGCGGATCTGTCTGCTCCTCGGTCTTTAGACCTTGCAAGCAAAGATGGCCGCACACAAACTGGAAAATACTGCAAATTCCACAAGGACTGCGGCCACCTGACAGACCATTGCAGGGAATTCTCATCTTTTGTCGAGCAATTGATCTTAAAGGGAGAATTTGGTAACTTCGTCAAGAAATTCCGAGGACGGGACAATTGCAAATCTGACCCAAAGGGGAAGCGTCCACGCTCTCCTTCGCCAGATAGCGACAACAGCGAGGATCGCCAACGGAAGACCATCAATATGTTATTTGGTGATGGATCCGTTGGCCAAAATAGAGGATATGTCCGAAAGGTGCTGATGTCACAATCAACACCTCGAGACAACGGAAAACGGGTCCGCGAGGAGAAGTCAATATACTTCTTCGAAGAGGACCTGGACGATGTCCTGCAACATCACGAGGACCCACTCGTGATCTAAGCAGACATCGGTCCCAATTCCCGAGTTGGATGATTGTCGACAGCGGCAGCTCTGCGGACATCCTTTATATGGACACTTTTACCAAGATGGGCCTTAAAAGACAGGAGTTATCTCCCTGTAAGGAAGCCATCTACGGTTTCACTAACATCGCCGCCCCAGTGGCCGGTGTTATTGATTTGAAAGTCTCCATCGGTTCCAAGCGAGGGAGGGTTAGCCAAACGTGTCATTTCATAGTGGTGGAAGTAGAATCCACTTTTCATGACATATTCGGACGTCGCTTCATCCACGGAATCCAAGCGGTCCTGTCTTCTTATCACCAATGCATTCGATACCTAGCAAACGGGTTCGTTGCAACTGTCAAAGGATCACAAAAGGATTCTAGATAGGGGTATAAGAAGGCAACCCAGCTGACCAGGCTTAACAACATGCTCGTCCATGATCGCCCGACATTGAGGAAAGGGAGAAATTACAACCTGTGGCCGAGACTGAAGTATTTCAGCTGGAAGGGGGACAAGTGGCATTAGGGAAGGGGTTACCCTCTGGCTTAAGAGACAAGCTTATGACTGTCCTGGAGGAGCACCAGGACAGGTTCGTTTGGGAGGGTGAGGCACCAACACAGATTGCGCGTCAGATCGTGACGCACAAACTTAACGTCGACTCATCCATTCCATCTCGACGCCAGAAACGTCGAGTGCTCACTGCTGATAGGCGGGAAGCAGCCAATGAGAAAATATCGAAACTCCTGAATGCTGGGCACATTCGAGAGGTTCGATATCCGACTTGGTTGACCAACCCCGTCCTTGTCATGAAGCCCAATGGCAAGTGGCGCATGTGTATTGATTTCACTGATCTCAATAAAGAATGCCCCAAGGACAGTTACCCGTTGCCATCTATCGACGAACTAGTCGATGGAGCATCCGGTAACGAGCACCTCTCTATGATGGATGCCCACTCTGGATACAACCATATCCTGATGCATGAGCCTGATGAGGAAAAAACATCCTTCATCACGGACTCAGGGACATTCTGTTACAGAGTAATGCCATTCGTCTTGAGGAATGCTGGGGCTACATTCCAACGCTTAATGTATAAGGTTTTCGAGGACCAGATAGGGCGCAATGTTTCCGCTTACGTCGATGACATCCTAGTCAAGCATGGAAAAACAACCTGATGATCTGAAAGAAACCCTTGATACACTAAAGCAATATGGAATGAAGCTCAACCCAACCAAGTGCGCATTCGGAATCAAGGAAGGCAAGTTCCTTTGTTTCTATGTAGGTCAACACGGGATCAAACCTAATCCCGACAAAATCCAAGCTATCCTTGATATGGAAGCCCCCCGCACAATCAGAGAAGTATAAAGGCTGAACGGTCGGATTAATGCACTCAGTCGTTTTATATTACAAACGGCTGACAAGTGTAAACCGTTCTTCTAGTTACTGAAAACTGCGGCTAAGGGTAGTATCACTTCGACACCGGAGTGCGACAAGGCATTTTCTAAGTTAAAAGCACATATGTCCTCGCTCCCCATGCTAACATCACCCAAAGAGGGAGAGGACCTGTACTTATACATAGCGGCCTCAGAAGAAGCCGTGAGTACGGTCCTCATTGCGTAGAGGGACAAGGACCAGGTCCCTATATACTACCACTCGAGGCGTCTACAAGGTGCTGAACTACGATACTCTCCTATCGAGAAGATCGTATATGCGGTGATCCACGCTTGTCGTCGCTTTCGAGCTTACTTCTTAGCGCACACGATTGTGGTACTAACTTCGTGTCCTTTGCGTCGTCTACTTCACAAACCCGATATCTCTGGGAGGTTAACCAAATGGGCAATCGAGCTCAGTGAGTTCAACTTGGATTTCCGACCAGCCATTGTCATCATCAAGGGGCAAGCTGTGGCGGACTTCATTGTCGAACTCACACCACCCAATTTGACCCAACCTTGGGTTGTAGAAGTAGACGGCTCGAGTTATAGCACAGGCTCAGGTATCAGAGTGAAAATCCAAAGCCCGGATGGAAAAAATTACGAACACTCGGTACGGCTTCACTTCCCGGCCTCTAACAACGTCGCGGAATATGAAGCGGCCATACACGGCCTGAAGCTATTAAGAACTCTAGGCGCTGAGAATGTCACGCTCCGCACTGACTCCCAGCTCGTAGCTCGGCAAACCACTGGTGAATTCGTAGCTCGGCAAACCTTTGATCGCGCCCTCCGAGATCCTATAAAAAGGGTCCCAAGGGGACACTCAAAGGCACAACACAAGTTCCACTCTCACCAAAGCATCACTAAGAAACTCGCCGATTCTCACTAGAATCGCCTAGTTTCTACCTGCAGGTATTTGACGTAGAGCGTGCGTCGTGGACTCCAGAGCCTCTGGCATCACCTCGCACCACCGCGAGCCCTGGTAGTAGATTCAGCGCTTCATCAGGGTAAGTTTTCGAAAGTGAACCTTACCTATAGAAAAACGTAGGTAAACGGGGGACACATCGGCAAAACACGTGTCCTATCTACAAAAGAACGTAGAAAGAGGGATAAGTGTTCACAAGTGAACCTCACCTACGGAAGAACGTAGGTAGATGGTTGATGAAGTACTGAATCTGCTATCAGGGCTCGCGGTGGTGCGAGGTGATGCCGGAGGCTCTAGAGTCCACGACGCGCGCTCTATGTCAAATACCTGCAAGTAGAAACTAGGCGATTCTAGTGAGAATTAATCGACGAGTTTCTTAGTGATGCTCTGGTGAAAGTGGAACTTGTGTTGTGCCTTTGAGTGTCCCCTTGGGACCCTTTTTATAGGGTCTCGGAGGGCGCGATGGTGCATGGTGAGGACGATGATCGAATGGACGAGTTTGCCCCTAAATAGGCGAATTTGCCCCTAAATAGTCGATTTTTGCTTGGGAAAAATCCAACCTATGCGAAGACGTAAGTTCCAAAGCAAAGGATGACTTGACTGAGCTTGTTCAAAAAACAAAGAAAGAATCGGCGATTTAAGGATCTAAATCGGCGACTTTAACTTTGGGAGTTTTTGAACAGAGTCGTGGACAGCATTCTTAGCTTAGCAGACGATATTCCGGATCGGGCGATTCTCAAGGCTAAGCTGGCGATTTAAGAATAAATCAGACCTAAGCCAAGAATCGGTTATCGATCTAAATCGGTGACTTAGTTGACAAAGTCAGAGAACCCTCTGGGAGAGATCAAGCTGGACTTTGTAAAAAAAATCGCGATTACGACGGGATACCGGTGGTTCGGTAGTCCCACAGACGGCGCCAGCTGATGAAGCACTGAATCTTCTATCAGGGCTCGCGGTGGTGCGAGGTGATGCCGGAGGCTCTGGAGTCCACGACGCGTGCTCTACGTCAAATACCTGCAAGTAGAAACTAGGTGATTCTAGTGAGAATCGGCGAGTTTCTTAGTGATGCTCTGGTGAGAGTGGAACTTATGTTGTGCCTTTGAGTGTCCCCTTGGGACCCTTTTTATAGGGTCTCGGAGGGCGCGATCAAAGGCGGACATCGCGCCTATTGCCGCATTTATTGCGTTGGCTGGCGGCGAGTAACGGTCATAAATCGGCGATTCAGGTATGGAAATCACCTATTTAGGGCAAACTCGCCGAGTTTCCAGGGGCGAGATGTGCAGTCTACCATACTGCCGATCTGGGCCCTAACTCGGCGACTTATCCCTAAACTCAGCGATTTGGTAGTCCAATCGCGATTTACGGGTTAACTCGGCGATTTGACGATGACCTTGTTCCGCACCGTGGGAGCTCTCCACGGGTCCGGCATAAAGCGATGGAACCCTAGTCCTTGTTGAAAGGCGTTGCTGGGAGTGACTGCCGTAATCAGGCATGTCTCACCAACGGTGGACATATCAGAAAATCACGCACCCTAGCCGCAACAGGCAGAGGGGTAAGTGTTCAAAAGTGAACTCCATCTACGGGAGAACGTAGGCGGAAAGGAACTAACCGCAAAGCATGCGCCCCACCTACGGAAAAACGTAGATAGAGGGGTAAGTATTAGGAAGTAAATCTCACTTACGGAAGAGCATAGGTAGATGAGGAATACACAACAGAACACACAGCCCGCCTACGAAGAGATAAGTGTTCAAAAATGAACCCCATCTATGGAAGAATGTAGGTAGACGGGGGACACACCAGCAAGGCAATGACCCCATCTACAGAAGAACGTAGACAGAGGGGTATGTGTTTGATGAAGTATGATATCTGCTACCAGTAGGCTCGCGGGGTCGCGAGGAGTGCCGGAGGCTTTGGAGTCCATGACGTGCGCTCTACGTCAAATACCTGCAGAAGTGGAGGGGAGTCGACGACTCAGGTGTGGGAGTCGGCGACTCGGGCTCCTTGGTTCTCTGGTTGGAGTGTGGAGTCAAGTGAGTGGAGGGATTACTTGATGAATGAGAGAACCCCCCAAGGACCCCTTTTATAAGGTCTTTTGGGACGTTTCTCATTCATTATCCGTGGGGCCCACGCTATTATGGTGCCCCATTAAGGGTGCCATAATGGCGTGGGCCAAGTCAAGTAACGGCTGGGAGTCGGCGACTCAGGGTGGAGCCATCGATTCCCCATGAGCCAGGTTGGCAGCCTACCAGAACTGACCAACGAGGCCTAGAATCGGCGGCTCACCTCTGGAGTTGGCGACTTGGTAGTCCCAGTCGCTGATTCCCAGTGTTGACTTGAGTACTTGACGTAGACACTTGCCTGTATCCGTGGATCTCTCCGGGGGTCCGGCATAAAGCGGCGGAACCCTAGTCCTTGTTGAAGGGCGTTGTTGGGAGTGACTGACGTAATCAGGTTTGTCTCACCAGTACTTCCCCCTGAAGAGAGCACAAGAAACATGCGTGTACCGTCAGTATCCCCCCCCAAGCAAGGTGATCCACACCAAGGCCAAAGCGACAAGATGGGATCGAGTCATTGACTCCGCGTGATCCATGCACTATCAAATGGATTGATTCACTATCAGAATCTAGTTCCAGGGCAATGGAACTACGTGTTTATAGTCCTACTCTAATCAGGAGCGACTTTTGTTGTGGATTCTGGCTGAAGCGACAGAATGCTTGGATTCACTATCAGAATCGGGTTCTGGCCGAAGCGACAGAATGCGGATTCTGGCCGAAGTGACAGAATGCGTGGATTCTGGCCGAAGCGACAGGATGCGTGGATTCACTATTAGAATCTAGTTCACTATCAGAACTGATATTTATAGTCCACCCTGATCAAGAGCGACTTTACGTCTGCAACGACGGTTACCCCATAGGCCGAAGCGCAAGATGGGTCGAGATCATTAAGGCCAAAGCGACAAAGTGATTTTCAAGTGTATCAAGGCCGAAGCGACAAGATAAAAGAATTATTGAAGCCTAAGCGACAACATAATTCTTCGTCCATTAAGACCAAAGCGACAAAGTGGACCTGGATCTATTAAGGCCGAAGCGACAAAATAGATTGACTCACTATCAGAGTCCAACTCACTATCAGAGTCTGGTTCACTATTAGAACCTTTTCCTGCAAAAAAGAAAACATCCTGCAAAACAACTATATTAGTCTAAAGGATATACTTATTGATTTACTGACCTTGCCGTGTGGTGCTGCATCTTATGCTACTCCTCCTTATGCTCAATAAGTCCTTGATTGATCTGGCCGAAGCGACAGATCTATCATGCTAAAAAATGTGACAGCTTCTGGCTGAAGCGACAGAAGTGTCGGGAGAACTTGTTGTACTCCCCTTGGATTTTGACGACTTCTGGCCGAAGTGACAGAAGCGCCGGGAAGAGCTTGTGATACTCCCCCCAGAGTTTGACGACTTCTGGCCGAAGCGACAGAAGTGTTGAGTAGAGCTTGTAATACTCCCCCCTTGAGATCATTAAGGCCGAAGCGTCAAAATGACCTCTGGTCTATCAAGGCAAAAGCGTCGGGAGTATTTGTGATACTCTTTATTGAAAATGTGACGACTTCTGGCCGAGGCGACAGAAGCGTCGGGAGTGTTTGTGATATTCTCCCTTGAAAAGTGACGACTTCTGGCTGAAGCGACAGAAGTGTCGGGAGAGTTTGTGATACTCTCCCCCGAAATGTGACGACTTCTGGCTGAAGCGACAGAAGTGTCGAGAGAATTTGTGATACTCTCCCTCGAAATGTGACGACTTCTGTCCGAAGTGACAGAAGTGCCGGGAGAGTTTGTGATATTCTCCCTTGAAAAGTGACGACTTCTGGCCGAAGCGACAGAAGTGTCGGGAGAGTTTGTGATACTCTCCCCCGAAATGTGACGACTTCTGTCCGAAGCGACAAAAGTGTCGGGAGAGTTTGTGATACTCTCCCCCGAAATGTGACGACTTCTGTCCGAAGCGACAGAAGTGTCGGTAGAGTTTATGATACTCTCCCTCGAAATGTGATGACTTCTGTCCGAAGTGATAGAAGTGCCGGGAGAGTTTGTGATATTCTCCCTTGAAAAGTGACGACTTCTGGCCAAAGCGATAGAAGTGTCGGGAGAGTTTGTGATACTCTCCCCCGAAACGTGACGACTTCTGTCCGAAGCGACAGAAGTATCGGGAGAGTTTGTGATACTCCCCCTCGAAATGTGTTTGAAGTACTGGAGTATTCGAAACTGATAAATATTCGAAACTCGAGGGTTACCTTTGTAATTTTGAACCCTGATATTGGAGAGAGCTTGTGATGTTCTCTCTTGAGATGCGACGACTTCTGGACGAAACGGTAGAAGTGTCGGGGAGGGATTGTGATACTCCCTCCTGAAGATGTGGCGTCTTCTGGCTGAAGCGACAGAAGCGTCGGAGAGAGCTTCTGATACTCCCTCCTGAAAGTGTGCTGTTGTTTACCCTGAGTCGGCGACTGGGTGCCCCAATCGTCGACTCCTAAGTTTTGGGTAACTGTGAGGGTTGTTTTTAAATTTTCCCCCTTGAGTCGGCGACTCCTTCTGGGAATCGTCAACTCCTATTGTGAAACGTCGGATCTTTCAGGAGATCCTTAGAGATATTTGGAGGATATATGCAAATTTTTCAATTAAGGAAATATATCTCTCAAATTTTGCAAAATAGTGACCGGAATCGAGGATTCAGCTTGGGAATCATCGACTCATGCGTGATTTCAGGGATTTGGAGATCAATTTCTGATTCCTTCCCTTGCAATTTTCGGATTCTCTAGGGGGTTTTTGCAATTTTCCCAGGGGCTATAAATAGTTCACTTTTCCCCAATTTCGAATCGCCTACCAAACCCTAGATCCTTCTGTCGCCGATTCCCAAGTTCAATTCTACTCGAATCGACGACTCCGAGATCGCAGGAACTACCCCCCACCTTACTAAAGCCGAGGCTGCCGCTATGATCGCGGAGATGGCCAGAGAAGAAACCATCGTCGAGATGCTGAACGCCGTTGAGTCGCCGATTCTGTCTCCTTCCAGAGACGTTGAATCGTCGACTCCGGTTGTTCCATCCTCTGACGACCATTTGAGTGCTTCTGTGCACGAGTTGTTGGAGCCTCTGGCTGGGTCGACGATTCCCTCTGTGGGGTCGACGATTCCTGACAAGGTTCCGGACATAGTGCCGGAAGTGGAACAGGGAGAAATCCCTGGTGAGTCGTCGATTCCTTCTTCAGGATCGCCCATTCCCAGGGTTTACAAGAAGAAGACCTCCTTCAAGAGGAGAGAAAAGTTGGCCACCGACTCCGAGGCATTAAATATCCGATATGAGTCGGCGACTGGGCCAGTTGAATCGACGACTTTGGTAGTTGAGTCGGCGATTCCCATCATGACAGTGGACGATTCAACTGCAAATTCTGAGCCACTTGTTGTGAGTTCTGAGGGTGTCATCGTGTCTAGAATGAATCCTAACAAGCGACCATCTCAGGACGATGGTTCGAAAAAGAAGAAGAGACGACGAGGCCATGGCAAAGGCAAAATCTATGTGCCTGGCCAGGAGGAGGCCGAGAATCCTCAAAATGTAAACTTCGACGAGGAACTCGTCATTGATCATGGAATTCCCGTCCCTGCTCCAGATGCGGGACGTCGTGAAAGAGAAAGAACTCCTCCATCTTCAGTCGAGATGGATTTAGGTCGAGATCCCGATGCCGATCCCTCAAACTATATCGGGGTCGTGAATCCGACCGGATACGCGCATTGCGAAACGTATGTCAATGGCGCAACGCAATTGCTCCCTGTCGACCGCTCGGGCGAGGGTCGATTTGAAGAAGTTATGACTGTGGCGACGCATGCACGGAAATATGAAGTGCATCCCCCCTCCATCATCAGCGCGAAAGAAGCTCGAAATCTGTTGAGGGCGATGAAGATTTCTGGACATCTCCGCTTCTGGGTGTCGCGATACCAGCCTGCGAACCTTCCACCACCGGGGTTCCAGGCTCTACCCAAGATGTACTTCAAGCTTTTCCTTGAGCTGCCCATTTCGGAGCTCATGAGTGAATTGCTGCTTGCTTTTGAAGTCTCGCTGTGATAGCTACCAGCGGGATTCTTTGTGACGTTGAGAGGGTTCCTCAACGTTTGCTGGAGTTTAGGTGCTACCCCCACCCCATATCTCTTCCTCAACTATTACAAGCTGTGTAAGGATGGGAAGGTTGGATCGAGTCGTCTCGGGTTGGCGCGACGAAACCTCGATCGTAACTTAGTGGACGATCTTCCAACCAACCATGGAGTGTGGAAGAAAGAATTTATTTTTGTCAATTCTGAGTTTCTTCCCGGGAGTCGGGAAGTTTGGGCTGACCCGAATTGCGCGAAGCTGAGCGTGAATCTGGGCTTGATGGCGGATGATGTGATTGCCGTCACCAAGATCACCCAGGTCCTGAACGCTCACCACCTGCCCCGTGGCGTGCCATTTGTCCTCTGCCAGCGTGAGGACTTCACTTTTGAGAATGTTGTGGAGGTTCAGAAACCTCCTACGGATGAAGAGACAGTAAGCGCAAAGAAGCGAACGCTTCTATATTTCAATGTTGCTGCTCTGCACATGGCCGAGAGATATCGACGTGCGAAGCTGATTAGACTGGAAAAGAAGGCCAAGGCTCCCAAGGCCCCGAGCACGTTTGAGAGGGGCTCAAGCTCTCAAGCCGCACCTGAGCGGGCTGGTTTCGCACCTTACACGAGTGGCATGCCCCTTCCTGATTTTATTGCTGATCCACAAGTCAGGTCGGATGCCATGTCCATCTTAATGGCGAAATCCGGAAGAAGGGTTCGGAGTGAGCTCATGACAGCTCTGAACGCCGTAAGTGCTTCTACTTTCCGAAAAAAAAATTTACTTATTGTTTTTGTTTGTTTGCTAACTTGTTTTTTTTATGTAGGCTTGCTACATGGCCCATGCTTGTTTTGGCATGGATTCGATAAATGACGTCCAGAAAATTCAGGATCGATACAATGAGCTGGACGTCAAGTACAAGAATAGCGAGAAGCAACTGGGCAAGCTGGCCCATGCCCAAAGAAAATTTGAGAATCTTAGAGACAACGTCATCCCGAAGAAGGAGAAGACGATCGAGTCCCAGAAGAAGGAAATAGACGATTATATTGCGCAGATTTTGGGACTCCGTAAAGAACAGAAGAGTGCCTCTAAGGAATTACAGGATATGCGAGCTCGGCTAGAAACTGAGATTGGAAATGTGGTTTCCTCTGAATCCGCAAACGCGAACTTGAGGAACACTAACTCTGAGCTGGAGGGGAAGTGTGTTGAGCTGAATGACCAACTCTCTCGCTCTAAGGAGGAGTTGGAAAATGCGAAGAAGGAGAACTCCGCACTTCTGGATAAGGCTAAGGACTTGGAGTTGGACAAAAAGTATCAATCCAATCAACTCTAAGAACTTAGCTTCTTTGGTACCTCAATGTTCCCATCACTACCCGAAGACTTTATTTCGGGTATTATGACGTGGGTAGATGAGCATCCCGAGGAAAAGGAAAAGTACAAGGATGCCTTAGACAAGCTGAAGAACGACGAAGAAGACTAGATTTTTGATTTCTTCTTAGCTTGTAACTTTTGATATTTTTTATATGTTTATTTTTGTAATCTTTTGGAACTCAATATCAATTATTTTGCTTTCTAAATTAATTATATGTTTAATATATTTTTTGAATTGTAACTAAGACCCGAAACTAGATTCACAAGTCGTAATTTAGCCTCTCTGGACGTAAATTAGAATCTGCTAACCCTATCGTTAGCCGCTCTGGGCGTAGTGTTGGTCGTACGAATCATAGCTCAGTCTACGGCTAAACTCGTGAAATAAATTAAATTTCACAACTAATCCAGACTCGCAAATCTACTGACGTAGTGAGTTGGAAATGCAAAAACCTCTTGGGAATTTTAGCTAAGACTTAGAATTTTCTAGACTAAGTGACGTGAGCACTTAGAACTTTTTTCGATCCTAAGATTCTAGATTCCTTACTATGTAGTTCAACTCCGGCCGAAGCAGCGGAGCAACTTTTTACCCACATCAAGGTCGTAACAACGAGATGGGGTTGAATCGTTAAGGCTATAGCGACAAAATGATTACTAATCTATTAAGGCCATAACGACATAATAGATTCTGGTAAGTGTGGTGGGTACTTAGAACTTCTTGTGGTTGGGTTCACTTGTACCTATCAACTACCTAGGACTCTACTTTTAGACCCTTAATGCGTAGTTGAACTCTGGCCGTAGCGACAGAGTAACTTTTTGGACCCATATCTAGGCTGAAGCGATAAGATTGGGTTAAATCGTAATGTGTCAAAACGATTTTAATCTATTAAGTCCATAGTGACAAAATAGATTTATAATGTGGGGTGCTAGTTAGAGTCGTAGGTAGATGATAAATGTAAACTTTATTGAAATCTAAATTACAAAGGTAAAATCTGATTATTCTACTTTGCAATTTGTACTAACATATATACTAAGAGGTCCTAAGGAATAACGTGTTCAATACTAAGTGTAGTATTGCTGTATGTTGTCCATGTGTCAAATGCAGGGACCTTTGGGTGACAACTTATTCCTTGGTCTATTCCTCTCAGTTATGCTAGCCTTCCAATGGGTCCACCACCAAATAGCATATTGATGGTTTTCCGTGGGTGGTCCTCGCTACTGTCGCTGTCTGGCGAAGGAGAGCGTGGACGCTTCCCCTTCGTGTCAGACTTGCAATCGTCTCGACCTCGGGATCCTCTAACAAAGTTGTCAAGTTCACCGTTCGAGATCAATTGCTCGACATAAAGCGAGAACTCCCTGCAATAGTCCGTCAGATGGTCGTGGTCCTTGTGGAATTTACAGAATCTTCCACCTTTTTGATGGCTATCCTTGGTTGCAGGGTCCATAGAGCGAGGAGCGGGCAGATCCGCTCTGTTCTTCAGTTTTTCAAACAGCTCGCCCTTGCTGATTGTTAGGGGGGTCCGATACTTCCATGGTTGAGGTGGACCCCTGGGCGACTATTTGGTGGATGTTTGATACACCTTGTTATCGTGTTTGGGCTTCCATTCCTTTTTTAAGGAATCAGCCGCATTGTCAGTGTATCTGTTCGAGGGGTCGTGGAAATTGTTCTTCTCACTGTAGCCCTTCTTCTCGAACCTTGGTTTTTTGAAGCTAGTGTTCTCAAGTTCCACTAGCTTGTTTTCATTCTGCTCTTCCACCTCAATGAATGATTGAGCTCGTTGGAAGAGGTCGGGTAAGGTCTCCACTTTATGAAGCGTAAGATTTAGGGCCAAAGGGGAGTAGGGTACTAGACCATTCGTGTATCCCGCTATGGCCAGACTCGGGATTAAGTCGCTCACTTCTGTCATCATTGAAGTGAACTTAATCGTGTAATCCCTTAACGACAGCTTGTTCTGTCGTAGTGCCAGGAGTGTATTGACACTGTGTTTGATCCTAATCATCCCCACATGTTGGGCGATGAATTTGGATGAGAGGTCCGCGAAGCTGGAGATTGATCCAGCTGGCAGACCAGAAAACCACCGATAGGCACTGCCCTTGAGGGTGTCGGGGAATGCTTGACACAGCAGTGTGTTGTCGGTGGTTTGCCGTTCCAGAACATTGAGGTAGAGGTTGACGTGATCTTTTGGATCAACCGAACCGTCATACGACTCTATTTTGGGTACCCGCCAGGTTGGTGGAAAGGCCACCTTCAAAAGGTCCTCTTGGAAAGGAGCACTTTTGACTCTCAGGAACTCGATCGGTCCGCTGGTGACCGGGTTGTCGGCCAGCTTCCGACGGAGGTCCTCTATGAACCGTGTTGTAAGAGTCCTCTCAGTGTGACTCTTACTGGGTCCAGCTCTTGATTTTTGTTCTGGACCTTTCTTTTTCTCTGCAGATGGAGAATGGTGAGAGGTTGATTCACCCGCTCCTTCGCGGGCGATAGTCCTCTGACTCCTCGCTCTCTCGAGGCCGGTTGTTAACTCTTTGCTCCATGTTCTCCATGAAGTTAATCGACCTCGCTTCTAGAGCGGGAGGGATGGATGTTCGAGGAGGCAAATCAGTTTGAGCATCCTAAACCTTTCAACTTATATGTTTTGCTGAGGGTGCTCAGTTTGTGCCCCATCGGGTGCCACTGAGGATTTGCCTTTGTTCTTTAGATGGTAATCATGCTTTTGTCTTTCAGAAGTCATAGATGACAAAAGCGAATTCCAACCGAAGCGCAGGTATTGACCGAACTAACTCGAAAGAAACCAAGTGGAATCGACGACTGGCTTTAGGTTTTTTGATTTTTGAGCCGAGTCGAGGACATCACTCTTAGCTATCAGAATAACCCAGAATCGACGACTCACTAGGTGGAGTCGGCGATTTCCTGTAAGAATCGACGATTCCTTGATACAAAGTCAGCGACTCACCCTAAGGGAATCGAGCCGAACTTTGCGAAGAAAATTTCGCGATTACGACGGGATATCGTAGTTCGATATTCCCACAGACGGCGCCAGCTGATGAAGCACGAAATCTGCTACCAGTAGGCCTGCGGGTTCGCGACAAGGGACGGAGGCTTTGGAGTCCACGACGCGCGCTCTACGTCAAATACCTGCAGAAGTGGAGGGGAGTCGGCGACTCGGGCTCCTTGGTTCTCTGGTTGGAGTGTAGAGTCAAGTGAGTGGAGGGATTACTTGATGAATGAGAGGACCCCCCAAGGACCCCTTTTATAGGGTCTTTTGGGACGTTTCTCATTCATTACCCGTGGGGCCCACGTTATTATGGTGCCCCATTAAGGGTGCCATAATGGCGTGGGCCAAGTCAAGTAACGGCTGGGAGTCGGCAACTCAGGTATGGGAGTCGGCGACTCAGGGTGGAGCCAACGATTCCCCATGAGCCAAGTTTGCAGCCTACCAGAACTGACCAACGAGGCCTAGAATCAGTGGCTCACCTCTGGAGTCGGCGACTTGGTAGTCCCAGTCGCCGATTCCCAGTGTTGACTTGAGTACTTGACGTAGACACTTGCCCGTATCCGTGGATCTCTCCGGGGGTCCGGCATAAAGCGGCGGAACCCTAATCCTTGTTGAAGGGCGTTGCTGGGAGTGACTGACGTAATCAGGCATGTCTCACCAGTGTTCAAGAATGAACCTCACCTATGAAAGAACATAGGTAGACGAGGAACAAGTCTACAAATAACAACCCCAGCCGCGGAAGCAGCGGGCAGAAGGAGGGGGCAAGAGTTCCCCGCCTGGCGCTTGTTGGAAGCGTCTTGGAGTACTGGTCAGGTTCCACCCTCATCACCATTACTTCTATACCTAAGGTTTATTGTGACAATAAATCAGCCATTTTTATGGCACGTAATCTGGTAATTAAGCAAAGGTCTAAGCACATTGAAACAAATATTCACTTCACTAGGGAATCAATATCTAAAAAGTTATTAAACTTAGAACACATATGCTCTAGTAAACAAATTGCAGATGTTTTTACTAAAGCAGTCTTGCATGATCTTTTTATTAGTCTTTGGAGGAACACTAACATGTATTTTACTCTCTAAGCAGGTAAGTATAGGTTTATATAAAAACACAGTTTAATCTTACTTATTCTATTTGTTGTTGTTGTTTCTTGTGGTGTTACAGATTGATTAGATTAGAAGATTGCTGAGTAAATATTAGATAATGCAGTTGTTGTTATCATAGGAGGGTTTTTCCAGAATAAACAACCACTGATTTTTTGCTCCTCATATGATCTCAATCATTCATAATCTAGTGCATCTAACTCACTAGCTGGCAAAAGTGTTGTTATTCTACAGAAATCCTGTCATATTTCGTTTCACAGTCTATCAATTATAATTCACTCAATTGCTAATTTGAGAGGGGGTGTCATGAGATTTACCATCCTACTAATTAGGATTAAGTTAGTTAGTTAGTAATATGAATAATTACTTTGGTTAAAATTGTAATTGTATTAGTTACCAATATTCTATTAATAATCTTGTATTCATTAGTTTTACGTTTAATTAAAAGATATTATCATTTTGATTTCAATTGAGTTTTGACAACTTCAATATTCACCAATGTGAGTCGATAAAGGACTCGGAAGAGATAGTGGACAAATGCGTCGAATGCCAATGCCATTCAAACGTCCAAAGACGGCCGTCCACCATGATGAAAGCAGTGACGACGCCTGTTCCATTCTTTGATGGGGAATAGACATCATAGGGCCTTTCCCACCTGCATCGAGGGGAAGGAAGTTCCTCTTCGTGGCAGTGGATTAGTTCACAAAATTGGCAAAGGCGGAGGCCACCAACACGATCACCGGGCAAAATGTGGTGAACTTCGTATTCAGGAACATCGTGTGTCGGTTCGGGGTCCCGATCCAAATAATAACGGACAATGGGACGTAATTCACGGGGAAAAAGTTAAAGGAATTCTGCGAGGGAAGCGGAATCAAGCTGAGCTTCACCCCGGTATACCACCCGCAAGGAAACGGGCAGGTGGAAGTGACGAAACGAACCATCGTCTCAATCTTAAAAAGAAAGGTGGGCGAGCACCCAGGCACCTGGGTGGAAAAGATCCCCGAAGCCATGTGGACATATCGCACGACCATCTGAATTAACTCCCATGGGTCAGACACCGTTCTCCCTCGCGTTCGGGACCGAGGCAGTAGCCCCCGCTGAACTCATATGGCCAATCGCCAAGGTCGACTAGTTCCAGCCAAGGGCGAATGACAGAGCAATGCTCCTGGAAAGCGAATATAGGGATGAGCGAAGAGAGGAAGCCACCCTCAGAGACCTCACGTACAAGCGAAGGGTAGCAAAATACCACAACGAGAGGGTGGCCGAAAAAAACCTAGCGGTGGGTGACCTAGTCACGAGGAATGCCAAAGTAAAGGGGGTGGACCAGACAAAGGGAAAACTGTTGACGAGATGGGAGGGCCCGTACGTGATCTTGGACGAGGTCCTCCCCGGCATATTCCGCCTCGGGTTCGAAGATGGGAAGGTGATAGAGAGAACATGGCACGCCGTCATTCTCGAGAAGTACAAACGCTGAAGGCCCAGCCGGACTACGGGCCGAACAGGCTACATGCCCCTCACCCGTGCAGCGGGCCTGGACCGGCGAAGGCCCAAGTGGCCCATGGAGGATTTCTATAAATACCTAAATACCTCCCCTGGTCCAACATGGGAGTGGGTTGATAATTATTTGGAGGAATATTAGAGAATTGTGTATGTGAGCCCCCTAGCGCGAGCCTACACACCATCAACAAGCTTGCAGACGGAAGCCCATGTTCTTCCATGCTATTTGATAATCAGATGAAAATGATTGCTTTATTGATACAAAGTAGATAGATAGATGTAGAACTATCCGATGATGAGTGTGTAGAAGGTCGAGGACCTATAGACGAAGATCGTACGATGAATTGTACTCCACCGTAGACTTGAATATATAAACCGATGGTGATCGTCGATAGATGTCTGGGGTGGAGTACTTTGGTTTAAAATGAAAAAGGTAATGGAAGTGAAAGTTGGATGGTAATGGAAGTGAAAATGGAACATATGTGATGAAATGGTTCTGAAGAGAAAAAAAAATATGAATGTTCACATTTTAACTATTCTAAATTACTATTTATAAATATGCAAAAAAATATTAAATGGTGACTTATAGTCATATGAGGCATGGTCTTATTTCCTCTTATTTTATATATTATTAATAAGTTTGTCTAAAAAATATTTTACCTTCGACTAGGGATGGGGGTGGGCAGATATTGTTCCGTTTTTTTATTTTTTGCCTCGTTGCTCCGGTTATTTTTCGGAGCGGGTCTCTAAGCAGTGCGAAACCTGGGCGGATCGTCTCGATTTTGCCTCGGTTTAAAAAAAAAAATTAATAAATTATATTAAATTATATTAAAATTAAATTTTTTAAGGATTATGGTAAAAAGTTTATCTATTTTAAATTTTAGGTTTATATTTTTAATTATTTTTTTATAATTTATATTTTATAGTTTTTTATTTTTATAATTTCAGGTGGGTCACCTTTGATCCGCCCCGTTCCGTGCTCCGGTCACCGGATCCGGGACAGGAATCGGGGCAAGGGATTAGGGTACCTGACCCATTTCGTTCCACGGTCCGTTCTAGCATAACGGGACGGATACTGGGGCCGTCTTGCCCGTGACCTGTCCCTTATCACCTCCTTCGGGAATTGTTTTGATGATTTAGTATTAAACCTATACACCGATGTTCTCCCCTTGTGACAGTCGACCCCTGGGGGTATTTATATATTTTCCTACTGGACTGGGCTTCTACTGGATTACATCTTACTCAGCCCATATGTTAAGACCCGTCCCACTTGGGTTAAACCCGACCCGTCCGGAAGGTAATATTCTTGAAAAACAAACAATATTAATCAATTCATTAAATTTCAATTTATCTCTGTAATTTGAATTTTATTTATTTATACGATGGTCAATTTTATTTATTAATTGTTGAAAATAGAAATAGAAACAATTATAAGTAAATTATAATAGACGACTAGACCACAGCCCATATGTAGGTAAAACGTTGCAGATGAACATTGCTTAATTGGCATTGCCGTACCCAGAACCCGATCCACTTCCATATCCGGAAGCACTACCGTTTCCTTTACTTGAAGCACTTCCACTGCCACCACCTCCACCACTTCCGCTCGCACTAGTGTAACCATTGTACGCTGAAGTGGAGGCAGATCCTGATCCACGACCAGAACCAGATCCGTTTCCACTTCCATTTCCATTACTGGATCCACCTCCACCGCCACCTCCGTTTCCACCTGCATTTGTGTAACCGCCTCCGTAGTAACCGCCAGAATTGTATCCAGATCCACTACCAGATCCATTACCATACCCAGTTGCACTTCCATCCCCTTGGGATGAAGCTCCACCTCTTCCGTTTCCATCTCCATATCCGCCAGCACTACCACCATTATAATAATAATAAGGATAATCATCCTTGTATGAATCGCCGTCTCCATAACCTGAACCTGATCCATAAGCACGTGCAGATCCATCGCCATTGCTAGAGGCCCTACCACCCCCGCTTCCATTACCAGAACCTCTAGCATACGAAGTTAAGACTCTCGATGCAGAGGCCATGCTAACACAAAGAATCATGACCGCAAGGGCAGCGACATTCCCAGTAGAAGAACGAGCCATATTGGCTATAGCAAGTTGATTTCGATATGAAAAAAAGAAACAATTTGGAATAAGAAATGAAGTAATTTGATATGATATGATTTGCATGATTGGTTGGTATTTATAGACATCGTTGTGTTGCAGAATTCAATTGCCAGCATTAATTTCCAGCTAGTTATCTATTTTTTACATTTCCTATTCTGAATTCTTCGTCAATTTCACTTCAATAACAAACTTCTTGCATTCTTTATTGAATTCAGAGAGGAAATGAAGATATATATGTTGAAAAAATGAAATCCCATGATTGAAGTAATTGACTTATGATTAGGCTTAATTACCATTCCATAATTAATTCAAACCTTTGACACATTTGTTAATTAATTACTTGAATATTCTAATTACAACTGGTGGTTTGTTCATTTAATTTTATTTCTTTGACTTTTGTTAGCCAAAGAAAGGATCAATGCTATAAACACACTCCTATATTAATTAATTAGTCCTTGATTCAAAGCTTAATTTGCCTCGATTAACTATTTCCATTTTTTACAACTTGACAATTAAGTAGATTATTTGATTTCTTCAACCCAATCTTGTTAGAGAATGTATGCTTTCTACACACTCCATCTCCGACCCAATCTGGAGACCATTTAGAGGTTGAATTGGATAAACCCTAACATGCCATTTCTTAATTTAAAGTTTAGATTCATTTATTTATGTCAATTTAATTGCAATTTGTAAACTCATTTTGATTTCTTTGACTTTTTTAAGTCAAAGGATCGATGTTATACTTTTGAACCATATTAATCATGATATGTCAGGATTTCTACTAATTAGTGAGAAGATTTGAGAAAACCCTAGCGTCACTTCCTTAGCAAACCCCTTCTCCCATCTATGATCTTCTCCCTTTCTCAAAAGAGATCTTTTCGTCACTTCTCCTTGTCGCCGTATGGCTTCGCCCGCATATCAAGAAGCTTTATCAATTCAGTTTCTAGTTGCTTTCAAATTTAATCAATTTTCTTACTGTTTGAAGATGGAAAACTATGGATTATTTGATTTCTTCAACCTAACCTCCGACTTTCTACATACTCCATCTCCCACCCAATCTGCAAAACCTTTAGAGATTGGGTTGGAGAAAGCCTAACTTGTCTTCCTAATATCCATTCCTTAATTCAAAGTTTTGATTCATTTATTTACTTCAATTTAATTATATCAATTTCTTTGCTATATATAGAGAAAGTAATTTTAATTTTGTAAGTTCATCCTTTAATGCGATTTATGACAGTACGATTTGAAAGACCGTAAACAATTGAATTTAAATGGTATTTAATTTTAACAGTTTGGTAATTCTATTATCCTACGTTTTATCTCTCTATTCATAATTGTATTATACTTTTGGACCTTTGTAAAACCTATTCTATCATATTAATCATGATATATGTCACATAATTCTAATTAAAGCTCACTCCTACTTGAAAGTCATCAAATTCAATTTTGGAAAAATGTCGTTTCTGCTCTTCATCGACGGTACACATCCTCCATGGTATTACACAATACAAGAATACAGGCCTTGCCCACAGTCAAGATCAGTGGTCGTATGTCTATTAAAAGATTCACTCTCCATGCACACCATGCACGTCCACCCCATCTATTGCATTTAATATTTTAATAGATGCGATGTTACCCTGAAAGTCAAGAAGCCTACCTTTGCTTTGATCCGGTAACTCATCGCATGTACAGATCGAGAGACGTACGGTTTATAGAAGAAGATTTTTCTTTAAATACATCTCTATCTAGGGAAGAAGGATCGAATATTAAAGAAATGACGGCTGAACAATTCATCATCGATGTTCCGATTCTAAAGGAGACATCACTCGAAGATCAAACGCCCGATATGGTCGAGGATTCGATTTCTATTCCACTTAACCTCTCGACATCGAGTCTTCCTGAAGGTCCGAGGTTCGACGAAAATACAGATCCATGTTCAACTCTGATACCCTTAGTTGTCGAGGATCCGACACTCAATGTAACTAAAGACCCGAGACCTATTTTACGTGGAGTTCCGATGCACGACTCAGGTATAGATCCGACAACTAATCAAATTGAATCTCCGGCGATATCATTCAATGAAGTTTCAAGATTGGTGGATCAAGATTCTTCATCGAGTATATCTGAATCAGAGGGATCGTTTGATCAAAACTCAGAGGCCACTGAGTCAGAAGCTATCACGTCGGCAAAGATCATAGGGATTGGAACAAGTATGATTACTCAAGGTGCGATGGGAATTGTTAAACCCAATCCAAGATATGTGCTTACGGTGGCTTCAGATCAAATATCAATCCGTTGTTCTCCACGGATAGTGCTTCTTAATCCAGAATGGAAATCGGCCATGGAAGCAGAATTTTTGGTATTAACACGAAATCAAACATGGACCTTAATTCCAAGATCCCCAGAAGATAATGTTATAAATACCAAATGGGTGTTTATGGTCAAACAGCGTGAGGATGGGTCCGTTGAGCGATTCAAAGCTAGATGGGTAGCTAATGGCATGCGACAGATCGAGGGGAGTGACTATTCACATACGTTTAGCCCGGTAGTGAAAGCAACATCGGTCCGCTTTGTACTTACGATTGCAATATCTAGGGATTGGCCACTTATGCAAATTGATATATCGAATGCGTTTCTTCATGGGACTCTGGATAAAAGAATCGTTGTCACTCAACCATTTGGTTTCGAGGAGCCAGATCAACCTAATCACGTGTGTCTTCTAAAGAAGGCGTTGTATGGGTTGAAACAGGCACCCCGGATGTGGTATAGAAGGTTAAAAGAACACTTGGTAATCTTAGATTTCAAAGAAAGCTATTGTGATCCGTCGTTGTTTATAAGGAAAATGGGTAAGAACATCATAATACTATCTGCCTATGTCGATGATATAGTAGTAACAGGGTCATCAAAACAAGAAATAGAGGATACAATTGAAGATCTAAAGAAAGAATTTGCCTTGAGAGAATTAGGTGAATTAAGGTTTTTCTTATGCATTCAAGTACAACGATCGAGGCAAGCATTATTTTTAACGCAACAACAATATCTCATTAACTTGTTAAAAAGCTGTGATATAACCAACGTAAATCCATCGGTGACTCCTATGATAGCAAAACAAGATTTGAGTTCAGATGAGGAACCTATTACAGATGTAAAAGAATATAGTAGGATAATAGGGTCCCTTCAATATCTGACTCTTACGAGACCAGATATTCAATATGCGATCAATAAACTAGCCCAGTTCATGTCTTCACCAACACAGTTGCATTGGACCGCGGTAAAGAAGGTGTTACGATATCTATCTAGCACACTAACGTTTTGGATAACACTCTTCAAGGTATCGAAGTTTGACTTAACAGGTTTTTGCGATGCAGATTGGGGGGGAGATATGGTTGATCGAAAAAGTCAGACAGGTATACTTATTTATTTAGGTGATACCCTAATAAGTTGGTTTTCAAAGAAACAGGTAACTCTAGCCCGCTCGAGCACAGAGGCCGAGTACCGGGCAATTGCATCAACAGTAGAAGAAATGGAATCAATTCGAGCTCAACTAAACGAGTTAGATATAAAAATTCCAGTTCCAATGAAACTATTCAGTGATAATCAGGGTGCAACTTTCGTGGCTAACAATCCAATATGCCACACCAAGCTTCGACACGTCGCAATGGATCTTCACTTTGTAAGAGAGAAAACAGAGAATGAGACATTATTGATAAAGCATATATCAGGATCGCAACAAAGGGCGGACATCTTAACCAAGGCTCTTAAGCCTAAAGTATTCATAGATCTACGTTCCAAACTCGTCAAAGAAGCTCTTCTGGTTTGAGGGGGCGTGTGATGACTAATATGTTAGTTAGGGTAAACAATTGTAGTAGTTAGTATAAATCATTGTATTAAATAGTGATATTAATAAATTGACGAAGGATAGGTTTTCTTGGTGATAGTCTTGTATTCCGGTGATAAACTTCCAATATTGATAGTGTTAGTTACCAATATTCTATAAATACTTTTGTATTCATTAGTTTTACGTTTAATGAAAAGATATTATCATTTTGATTTCAATTGGGTTTTGACAACTTCAATATGGTATCAGTTGGTTATGGTTCAACTTAGTTGATTTCCTCTCTTTTCATTCTTGAATTTTCTGCTTGAGGCGTTCGCCAACTTCCACGTTCGTGTCTGTGTGTTGGAGAAAATTCCAGCTTCCACGTCCTGTCACGCGATCTGCGCTATCGTCTGCGATTTGGATTTTGCGTCTATCCGCATTGGATTTCGCGATTTCACTACAAAAAACCAGCGCAGTTATGGCGGCAAATTCCGGCGGTCTGGCCGCCGGTATAATAGTTCCTGGCGGCCAAGCCGACGATATTCCATCGCCGGAAGTAATATCGCCGGAATTGTGAAATACCGATTTTAACAATTGTGGATTCCGATTTTAACAGAAATTGTCCCGGCGGCTTAGGCGCCGGCAATTTTCTTTGAAAATTATATCCCGGCGGCCAGGCCGTCGGCAGTTATTTTTGGAAAATAATTTTCCGGCGGCCTGGCAGCTGGCAGTTATTTTTGGAAAATAATTTTCCGAC
>LFYR01001680.1:569960-592909 GCA_001185155.1 Zostera marina | reverse complement strand
AGTAACCACGTCATATGTAGTGACACCAGTGGTCCATAAAATTTTTAACTCATCAATCAGTGGTTGTAAGTAGACATCTATATCATTTCCAGGTGAGGTAGACCCGGAAATTAGAAGACTCAAAATAAAATTGGGTTGTTTCATACACATCCACGGAGGAAGATTATAAGACATAAGAACGACTGACCACGTGCTATGAGAAACTGACATCATACTAAATGGATTAAATCCATCGCTTGCAAGTCCCAATCTGATATTACGTGGTTCAGAAGCAAAATCGGGATATCGATCGTCAAATTGTGTCCATTGCAATGAATCTGCCAGATGACGAAGAATTCCATCTTTTTTCCGATCATTTTTATGCCAAGTCATTCCTGTAGAAATATCTTTCCACAAAAATAATCTTTTAAGTCGTGGTATCAACGGAAAATGTCTCAAATATTTGGCGGGAATCCGTTTACTTTTTTCATCATCATCAGCTTCGTCCAACCACCTTGAAACACCACATGTAGGACAACTTTTGCAATCTTTATATTTTTTACGATAAATGATACAATCGTTCCGACATACATCGATCTTCTCATACCGTAACCCCAAATCACGAACAACTGACTTAGCTTGATACATATTCTTCGGGATCGTTTCTGTTCCATTGGGATGAGATCGACGTAAAATGGATAACAACGTCTCAAATGATTTATCGGACCACTGATTGATACACTTACATTGAAATAATTCCAAAATAAAAGAGAGCTTTGTAAATTCAGTACAACCGGGCCATAATTCTTGTTCAGCGTCTTTCAACCGATTAACAAAAGTCGAAACATAATTTAAATCTGGAAGATCTTCATTCGGTTCTGGAAGATTTTCATCATTAATATCTGGAATATTTTCAATCTCATCAGGTCTACCTATCGCCACGCAAACCAAATTACGCATTTCATTTGGTCCATCTTCAACTATATTTTCTATGTTTGGTTCTGAATCGTAAGTTCGCTCACCATGTTTCGTCCATATAACATAATGTGTCAACCAACCATTCATGAAGATGTGTTGACGTAAATCGGCAATTGGAATCACATTTCTATTAGTACAATCTCTAAATGGACATGGTAAATATCCTTCCTTATATAAACCATGACATTTTCGTAAACCATATTGAACAAAGGCCGTCAGGCCATCTCTGAATTCTTGGCTACAGGGGCTCAAAGTTAACCAAGACTTATTAGGTATCCGGATTTCAGACATTTAACTAAAATACGTACAATTATAATTGATTATTCAACAATTATTTAAAAACTAACTAACAATCACACTTATAGAAAATCTGATTGTTAATTCTTTTAATTATTAATTAATTATTTAAATTTAATTAATTAAATAATTATTTAATTAATTATTAATTAAATAAATGATTTTAATTTTTAAATAATTGTTTTCAACATTGGATTTTAAATCAAGTTCTTAATATAAAAACTGATTAATGGATTTTCCAATATTTTCTTAATTAATTATTAATTATTAGTTAATTAAATAAATAAATAAATAAATAATAATTAATAATTGATTATTCAACAATTATTTAAAAACTAACTAACAATCACACTTATAGAAAATCTGATTGTTAATTCTTTTAATTATTAATTAATTATTTAAATTTAATTAAATAATTATTTAATTAATTATTAATTAAATAAATGATTTTAATTTTTAAATAATTGTTTTCAACATTGGATTTTAAATCAAGTTCTTAATATAAAAACTGATTAATGGATTTTCCAATATTTTCTTAATTAATTATTAATTATTAGTTAATTAAATAAATAAATAAATAATAATTAATAATTGATTATTCAACAATTATTTAAAAACTAACTAACAATCACACTTATAGAAAATCTGATTGTTAATTCTTTTAATTATTAATTAATTCTTTTAATTATTAATTAATTAATTAATTAATTATTAATTAAATAAATGATTTTAATTTTTAAATAAATGTTTTCAACATTGGATTTTAAATCAAGTTCTTAATATAAAAACTGATTAATGGATTTTCCAATATTTTCTTAATTAATTATTCAACAATTACTTAAAAATTAACTAACAATCACACTTATAGAAAATCTGATTGTTAATTATTTTAATTATTAATTAATTAATTAATTAATTATTAATTAAATAAATAAATGATTTTCATTTTTAAATCATTGTTTTAAACATTGGATTTCAAGTCAAGTTCTTATAAATGTTTTAAAAATGTGATTTTCATATTTAGATAATTTAATTAATAAATAATTACTAAAT
Organism: Zostera marina; assembly: GCA_001185155.1. Taxonomy (NCBI): domain Eukaryota; kingdom Viridiplantae; phylum Streptophyta; class Magnoliopsida; order Alismatales; family Zosteraceae; genus Zostera; species Zostera marina. The sequence goes on along the minus strand of LFYR01001680.1, from coordinate 590,602 downwards.
ATTTATTAAAAACTAATTAAAAATCACATTTATAGAAAATAATTACTAAACATTTATTTAAATAATTATTTCATTTATTTAAATTTAAATTTCATTTCAACTCATGAATTCTTTTTAAATCATGCATTTTAATTCATTTTATGACATTTCATTTTATAGCATTCATTTCAAAAAATTTGCATTCATTTTCAATTCACACAATTTAAGAACATGCATTTCATTTTACTATTACTTAGCATGCAAATTAGATTAACTAATTGCTAGCTAACATGCAAATTAGATTAAATAAATTTAAATGAATAAAAATTATTACATTGATCCGCCAAACCGCAAATGAATAATCTCAAATTAATGAATAATCTCGATCAATTCCTATAATCCGCAAATACCTAAAACAAAATACAAATACATAACATATCACAAACTATATCGATTAACACATACATAATATCAAAAGACATTAAATTTGTAAATCACAAACCTTCAAAACTAACACCGGCCTTCAAATCATAAATTTGTAAATCCGCAAAACAAACCTTCAACCTAAAATAATTTTAACATATAAAATTAAAATACTACAAAATGAATTACCAATACAAAACCAACAGTACATAAACAAACACTAAATTAAAATGAATTAAACCTAAATATTGAAAACCAACATGTATACATAAACATAAATATTCAAAACCTAAATTAAAATCATAACACTCAATAAAAACAGTACACTAAATTAAAATAGAATTAAAATAAAGTCAATTAAAATAAATTACACTAAATTAAGTCACAATAATTATACTAAAACACTAACTGACTTACAACTTACAAAATGTAAATTATCATTTAATTAAGTGAGCCCAATAGCTCTTAGTAAGTTATGAATTAAATTTAGTATATTTGGTCAATTTAACGATTCATATATAAAATAACGGTGATAATAATAATAGTCCTAATTATATATCCTAATTAAGTATAAAGTATCCTAACGATTCATATATAAATAATAGTCCTAATTATGTATTAAGTATATATGTAATTAGGATACCAAATTATGTATTAAGTATAATAATAATAGTAACCAATCCAGTAATAGTAACCCAATCCAGTAATAGTAACCATAATAGTAATAGTAACCCAATCTTTGGGTGTCAATCCGTCCATTAAAAAATTGTAACCAATCCAGTAGACAATGATACAGTCAAATATAGTTAATATTTTAAAAATCAACTACAATTAAATAATATAATGTACTAATGAATTGCAAGCTTGAGAGTTGGGACAAGTTGAGCAAGAGGTAAATAATAATACATATTAACTTAATAAAAATGTTACTAATTATAAATTCAATTTAATATCGATCTAATCAAAACCCCAAAATCAAAAAAATAAATCAACCTAACATCTAACCCCAATATATAAACCACCAAATACATACATATATAGAAAATGTAGAAGAATAGGAAAAGATGATATAAATTATAACATGGAGAAGATGAAGTTGAAGAAGAAGGGGAGAAAATTACCTTGGGGAGGAATGGCCGGAGGTGCTCGATCAAATCGGCCGGAGATGCTATAAACGCCCTTGGGGAGAAGTTTGGACAACTTGGGAGAAGTTTGGAGAAGTTTGGAGAAGTTGGGAGGAGTTTGGAGAAGTGGGGAAACGTTGGGAGAGTTTGGGAGAAATGAGAAAAGTCTAGAATTTTTTTATATATATAAAAAATGCTGGCGGCCTGCCCGGTGGGAAATACTTAAGTTTCGTTTGACTATGTTTGACTGTACGGGAGACCACGGCGGCGCAAGTGGTAAAAATTAGGGTTTCCCAAAAATCCTGGCGGCCAGGCCGCCGGCTACTGAAAAAAACAAGCGGGAAAAAGTATCCAGCGGCCAAGCCGCCAGCTATTTTTCTCCCGACCGTTAAGGGTTTTAGTATGCCGGCGGCCAGGCCGCCGGATCACTTCTTCCCGACCGTTGGTGAAATTGGAGCTGGCGGCCAGGCCGCTGGCATTTTTTACAAAAAAATATTCCGTCGGCCTGGCCGCCAGCTCATTTCTCTCATTTACGAGGGAGAATTATCCTGGCCGCCGGTCGTATCTACCGACGGCCTGGCCGCTGGGAGATGGGCGCCAGAACTGCGCTGGTTTTTTGTAGTGTTTGGATCTGCTGCGTTTCGCATCTGCTGTATCGTCTGTAGTTATCGTGATTTGCTATCCGCAGTTGTGATCTGCAGTATCGGCATTTGCGATCTGTTCTCTCGTCGTATCTGGATCTGGATTTGTTTTTGTCTGGATCTTGGATTTCACACGTTTGGATTTCGTCTGAAATAGTTGCGTTTGGATTTGATCTTGGATTTCACGATTTGGATTTGGATTTCACATCTGTTCATGTCTGAAATAATCAGCAATATTCCATGCGTTTTTTTTCCGTCTCACCATATTCCACGCGTTCGTCTGGATCTGCATTTTGGATCTGCGTTTTTCTGCATTATTTGCGATTGGGATTTCTGCTAGCCAAATCGCCAAATCTGCAGGTTAATATTTTAATTTTCGATTTCAGATTTTGATTGCAGGTTGTTTGCGATTTGAAATTTTGCGACTTGGGGGATCTTGCGATTTTGATCAAGACTTACTATCTGCAATTAACCGATCGTTGCAGTCTGGTTTGATTGTGATTTTTTCTTTCTCTTTTCCGTTATCGATCTGATTGGTTTTCTTGCTGATTGGTTTTGATTTGCATTATTTTTTTTTGGTTTGTTACTAGTTTAATAGTGCTATTGTGATATTTTGCTATCAATTTTTTTTTCGCTCTTTCTGCTTAAAACTAATTTGATTGTTCATTCTGATTTTTTTTGTTGCTTATTGCGTTTATTGTGAGAAAACTGATTCTTTCTGCTTTAATCGATTAATACTGATAATTCATGCTTTTAAATTGTCTGATTGCTGATGTTATCGATTAATACTAATTGGCAGAAATAATTTTATTTCTTTCTCCCGCAATTATATTGCGATTTATAGTTATATTGCATGTTATTGAATTGTTTTTTTTCTAAGAGTATTTTGCATGTATTTTGCTGGTCTGCTATTATTTTTATAAAAAGAAAAAAGAAAAAGAAAAAAGGGGCTATTAATCAATTGTGTAGTTTAAATTGATTATAGTTGCCTCATTTCATTCGTTCGAATGAAATTACTCGTTTATTTGCAAATTTGTTGATTGTTATATTGTTTGTAACGCAAGGACTGCAAATTTGGAGACGTCGAGGATTTGTGCCATTTCTATCCTATTTTTTCCGTTAAAACTTGAGTGCATCGAATGGCAGAAAGGGACACTTCTTCCTCTTCAGCTGTTGATGGTGTTAGCCCTGACATTTACAAATGTCAGGTTTCACACTTCATCCAGACTCCTTTTGAGAAGGGAGACATTTGTTCTGAAAAGAACAAATGGAGAACCTTTTCAGAATACATCGGGTATCGGACATCATACGTGCAAATCGGGTTATTCCACCTGAAAGAAATAGTGATGGGACAACGAATTCTGATCACCAAACTTGGCTACAGAAGAATTGAATCGCTCTTGGTTGGATTCAGTCATCAGTTGCTGTTTTGATGTATTCATTGGTGATGGGACATAGAACAACATATGATTGCTGAAACAAATTAGAAATGCATCTCTCACCAACTTTGACAATTCATACTCTAAGTATAGGGGATAAGTTGACACATCTGAAGAAAACTGAAGAACAGACTATGAGCGAGTTTGTGATTCAAGTGAGCGCTTTGGCAGATAGTATGTCCGTTGCTGGAGATAGAATCTTTGATCGAGACATGATTGATTTTGTTGAGGATGGTTAGTTTGGGCAAAGAGTATCGTTCATTCATGTGTTACATTCATTCTCAACCAAAGATGATTCTTCATCACCTGATCGTCAAGGAAGATCTATATCTGAAAAGATACTCAGACGACATACCTCAACCTTCTGGTTTTGCTGCTAAGTCAAAGAAGTTCTATACTCAAGATAAATGCAGAAATGATTCTAAATTGTAGAAAAATAACTGTTGGAAAAGAACTCCTAAGTCTTCAAGTTCTATAGTGCGTCAATTATGTGATAAGGCTGGTCATTCAGCCAAGACTTGTAGGAAAGGATTGAAAGCATTTGCCGCTACGGAAACTTCTGAAGAGCGTACTGAAGGTCATTGGCTTCTTGATTTTAGGGCTTCAAATCATATGACTCCTAATCTGGAAGCTTTAACCGACACAGGAGTACTCAGGTAAAAATAAAATTATTATAAGAAATGGGCTTGGTTTAACTATTTCACATATTGGCACGGCCAAATTAAATTCAGAACGTGGAGTTCTGAACTTAAGGAACACAGTTTGTGTACCTCAACTTAAAATGAGTTTACTTTCCATTCAAGTTATGTCTAATGATTTAAATTGCACTTTCAATTTGAACGGTAATGGTTTTTAAGTGGTTGATAATACAAGTGGTGCTAAACTGATTCATGGAAGTAGCTCAGGTGGACTTTTCCATCTCAACACTACTAATAAATTTGTTAATTCATCCTTAGCTTCTGTTTCTAAACAAAGCTATCCCAAATAACTTTGGCATAGGAGGTTTGGACATCCTTCTTCTTTAATTTTATCGAAACTGTTAAAATCAAATAATCTTTCTTGTTCAAATACTTACGATAAATGCTTAATTTACCCTCTAGGTAAACTAAAGAAGAAACCATTCTCTTCTAGAACTAGCTATAGTAAAACCCCACTTGAAATTCTACATATGGATGTTTGGGGGCCTACCCCAATTCCATCAATTCATGGATTCAAATATTATTTGTTGATAGTAGATAAATTCTCTAGGTTTTCTTGGTTCTTCCCTCTAATATCCAAAGATCAAGTTTTGATACTTTAAAAAAAAATCAGGTCTTGGTTCTTCCCTCTAATATCCAAAGATCAAGACTATTCAATCAGATTGTGGTAGTGAATTTCAAAATAGATTTTTTCTTTTCATTTAAAAAAATCAGGAATAATATAAAGATTTTCCAACCCCTACACACCAGAACAAAATGGACTGGTGGAAAGAAAGCATGGACACATCGTCTCTACCGCAAGATGTTTTATGTTTCAATATGATATTCCCAAAAAATATCAGGTAGAGGCTTTCTCTACTGCAGTTTATTCCATAAATAGGTTATCAACAAAAATATTAAAATTTTCCTCACCTTATGCTTCTCTCTATAAGAAGAAACCAGACATTAATTTCTTTAGGGTATTTGGCTCACGTTTCTTCCCACTTGTTCCAAAACAAGTTCGAAACAAATTCGAACCAACTTCATCTTATTGTTGTTGTTTAGGATATTCACCTTCTCATAAGGCATATAAATGTCTTAGGTTAAGTGATTCAAAAATTATAATATCAAGAAATGTACAATTTTATAAAGATATATTCCTTTTTAAGGATTATAAGTTAGAAAAACACCCACATAATTCTAAAGTAAAGAAAGATATAGTTCTACCTCTTATAGAAAGTAAGAGTGCACTTTCTGATCCAAGTCTAAAAATTTCAGAAACAATCCATCTATACAATTCTGATAATTTAGTATCAACAGATCCAAGTCCATTATCTGATACAAATCAGAAATCGTCATCATTAACTCCTGGTTCTAACTCATCAAAACCATCATCTAATGTTCCGAATTTGGAAAAAGGGTTAAACTCTGATGCTAATCCATCAATGTCTATACATCATGATACTAACACTGAAGAATCTCCGTTATCTGTACAAAACTTAGAAGATGAAAGTCATCACACGTCTACTCCTACGATTACCTCTACAGTAGCACCCAACACTGTACAAGAATTTCAGAATCATACAAAATTAAGAAGAGGTCTAAGGATAAGAAATCCTCCAACTAAATACAACATCTATGATGTGAATTTTCCTAAAGGTTTTGTTGCTGAAGTTATTGAAAACAAAGAATTAATTCCAAAAAATTATAAAATAGCACTTTCCATTCCAAAGTGGAAAGAAGCAATGGACAATTAATACAAAGCTCTCATCGATAATAACACTTGAGAATTAGTACCTAATTCAGAAAAACTAAACATTACAGGAACTAAATGGGTGCTTAAAATAAAAAGGAAAGCAGATGATACTTTAGAAAGATATAAAGCTAGATTGGTAGCTCAAGGTTTTAAACAACACAAAGATATAAACTATAATCTGATTTATAGTCCGGTGGTCAAATCTTCGACAGTAAGAATAGTCATATCTTTAGTTGTTAATAGGAAATATATACTTAGGCAGATTGATGTAAAGAATGCATTTCTTCAAGGAAATCTACTCGAAACAATTCACATATCACAGCCACTAGGGTATAAAGATCCCTCAAAACCTTCGCATGTATGCAAACTCAATAAAGCCATTTATGGCTCAAAGCAAGCACCTAAATCATGGTCCTTAAGGCTAAGCAACTTCCTGTTACTAAATGAGTTTGAAAACAGTTTGATCGACTCATCCTTATTTGTCTATAATAAAGACAACATTTTAATTTGGATTGTGGTGTATGTTGATGACATTATCATCACAGGTAATAACAATGATGAAATTGAATAGTTTATTAAACACTTATGTTCTGAATTTAAGTGTAGGGATCTAGGCTTATTGAATTTTTTCTTAGGAATGGAATTAATACATAAACAAGATGGTAGTATAATTATGAACCAAACAAGATATGCTTTAGACATTCTCAATTAATACAATATGCTAAAATGTAAACCATGTAAGGATCCAGTATTACTAGGTTCCAAACTAAAGAAACTTGAAGGTTCTTTAATTAAGGATCAAACTTCTTATAGAGCGCTAATTGGGTCACTCCAATATCTCTCTAACACGAGACCATATCTTACATATCCTATTAATCAGGTTGCCCAAAATGTTCAAGAACCAAAAGATTCTCATTTAGTAGCAGCTAAAAGAATTCTAAGATATGTTAAAGAGACTCTAGAACATGGGTCACACTTCATAAAGAACAATGAAAATAACAAAATAATCGGTTATTGTGATAGTGATAGTGATTTCGCTGGTGATCCAGACACGTGGAAATCTATAACTGTATTTTCATTGAAGGAAATCTAGTAACATGGTCATCCAGAAAACAAAACACAGTATTTAGGTCTAGTGCCGAGGCCGAATATAGAGCACTGGCTAATTTATCCACTGATATGAGATGGTCCTCATTCATTTGCCGAGATCTTTCCTATCCCATTTGATAGTACGAGGTCCGACACATAGACCATAATACTAAAAGACGTATCCCAAGATATTCAATACGCAGAGGAGGGGGGAGTACTGGTGATACAGTATCCCGAACCCGGTCACAACTTACCAGCAACTAGAAGTCCGGATAGCCTGAGATAAGCTGAGGTACCTATTCTAGGTTTGGGGAGGTCCCAAGTAAACTCCAAGGAAGATCGACTTTCCCAAGGATCGACTTCCCTGGGATCGACTTCTGAGAAAAGTCGAATCCCAGAAAAGTCGGATCCCGAGAAAGTCGACCTTGGGACCCGATCTGATCAGTTAGGCAGTTAGGCGCTTACCCCCAAATGATCAGATTACCCCCATAAGAATCCCTATAAATAGGAGGCACCCCCCACTCATTGAAGGCAGGTCATTTGGAGTGGAGAAGTCCTAGCGAAGCGAAGCTCTGCGCCCTTGAGTTCCGGCCCGATTTCCCGCAAAGTTCCCCGCCTGACGCTTGTTGGAAGCGTCTTGGAGTACTGGTCAGGTTCCACCCTCATCATCATTACTTCTATACCTAAGGTTTATTGTGACAATAAATCAGCCATTTTTATGGCACATAATCTGGTAATTAAGCAAAGGTCTAAATACATTGAAACAAATATTCACTTCATTAGGGAATTAATATCTAAAAAGTTATGAAACTTAGAATACATATGCTCTAGTAAACAAAATGCAGATGTTTTTACTAAAACAGTCTTGCATGATCTTTTTATTAGTCTTCGGAGGAACACTAACATGTATTTTACTCTCTAAGCAGGTAAGTATAGGTTTATATAAAAACACAGTTTAATCTTACTTATTCTATTTGTTGTTGTTGTTTCTTGTGGTGTTACAGATTGATTAGATCAAAAGATAGCTGAGTAAATATTAGATAATGCAGTTGTTGTTATCATAGGAGGGTTTTTCCAGAATAAAGAGCCACTGATTTTTTCGCTCCTCATATGATCTCAATCATTCATAATCTAGTGCATCTAACTCACTAGCTGGCAAAAGTGTTGTTGTTCTACAGAAATCCTGTCATATTTCGTTTCACAGTCTATCAATTACAATTCACTCAATTGTTAATTTGAGAGGGGGTGTCATGAGATTTATCATCCTACTAATTAGGATTAAGTTAGTTAGTTAGTAGTATGAATAATTACTTTGGTTAAAATTGTAATTGTATTAGTTACCAATATTCTATAAATAATCTTGTATTCATTAGTTTTACGTTTAATGAAAAGATATTATCATTTTGATTTCAATTGAGTTTTGACAACTTCAATATTCACCAATGTGAGTCGATAAAGGACTCGGAAGAGATAGTGGACAAATGCGACGAATGTCAACGCCATTCAAACGTCCAAAGACGGCCGTCCACCATGATGAAAGCAGTGACGACGCCTGTTCCATTCTTTGATGGGGAATAGACATCGTAGGGCCTTTCCCACCTGCATCGAGGGGAAGGAGTTCCTTTTCGTGGCAGTGGATTAGTTCACGAAATTGGCCAAGGCGGAGACCACCAACACGATCACCGAGAAAAATGTGGTGAACTTCGTATTCAGGAACATCGTGTGTCGGTTCGGGGTCCCGATCCAAATAATAACGGACAATGGGACGTAATTCACGGGGAAAAAGTTAAAGGGATTCTGCGAGGGCAGCGGAATCAAGCTGAGCTTCACCCCGTTATACCACCCGCAAGCAAACGGGCAGGTGGAAGTGACGAAACGAACCATCGTCTCAATCTTAAAAAGAAAGGTGGGCGAGCACCCAGGCACCTGGGTGGACAAGATCCCCGAAGCCATGTGGACATATCATACGACCATCTGAACTCCCATGGGTCAGACACCGTTCTCCCTCGCATTCGGGACCGAGGCAGTAGCCCCCGCTGAACTCATATGGCCAACCGCCAAGGTCGAGTAGTTCCAGCCAAGGGCGAATGACAAAGCAATGCTCCTGGAAAGCGAATATAGGGATGAGCGAAGAGAGGACAGAGACCTCACGTACAAGCGAAGAGTAGCAAAATACCACAACGAGAGGGTGGCCGAAAAAAACCTAGCGGTGGGTGACCTAGTCTTGACGAACGCCAAAGTAATGGGGGTGGACCATACAAAGGGAAAATTGTTGACGAGATGGGAGGGCCCGTACGTGATCTTGGACGAGGTCCTCCCCTGCATATTCCGCCTCGGGTTCGAAGACGGGAAGGTGATAGAGAGAAAATGGCACGCCGTCATTCTCGAGAAGTACAAACGCTGAAGGCTCAGACGGATGACGGGCCTAACAGGCTACAGGCCCCTCACCCGTGCAGCGAGCCTGGACCGGCAAAAGCCCAAGAGGCCCATGGAGGATTTCTATAAATACCTCCCCTGCTCCAACATGGGAGGGGGTTGATAATTATTGGGAGGAATACTAGAGAGTTGTGTATGTGAGCCCCCTAGCGCGAGCCTACACACCATCAGCAAGCTTGCTGACTGTTGGTACCATGTTCTTCCATGCTATTTGATAATCAGATGAAAATGATTGGTTTATTGATACAAAGTAGATAGATAGATGTAGAACTATCCGATGATGAGTGTGTAGAAGGTCGAGGACCTATAGATGAAGATCGTACGATGAATTGTACTCCACCGTAGACTTGAATATAAAAACCGATGGTGATCGTCGATAGATGTCTGGGGTGGAGTACTTTGGTTTAAAATGAAAAAGGTAATGGAAGTGAAAGTTGGATGGTAATGGAAGTGAAAATGGAACATATGTGATGAAATGGTTCTGAAGAGAAAAAAAAAATATGAATGTTCACATTTTAACTATTCTAAATTACTATTTATAAATATGCAAAAAAATATTAAATGGTGACTTATAGTCATATGAGGCATGGTCTTATTTCCTCTTATTTTATATATTATTAATAAGTTTGTCTAAAAAATATTTTACCTTCGACTAGGGATGGGGGTGGGCAGATATTGTTCCGTTTTTTTATTTTTTGCCTCGTTGCTCCGGTTATTTTTCGGAGCGGGTCTCTAAGCAGTGCGAAACTTGGGCGGATCGTCTCGATTTTGCCTCGGTTTAAAAAAAAAAAATTTAATAAATTATATTAAATTATATTAAAATTAAATTTTTTAAGGATTATGGTAAAAAGTTTATCTATTTTAAATTTTAGGTTTATATTTTTAATTATTTTTTTATAATTTATATTTTCTAGTTTTTTATTTTTATAATTTCAGGTGGGTCACCTTTGATCCGCCCCGTTCCGTGCTCCGGTCACCAGATCTGGTACAGGAATCGGGGCAAGGGATTAGGGTACCTGACCCATTTCGTTCCACGGTCCGTTCTAGCATAACGGGACGGATACTGGGGCCGTCTTGCCCGTGACCTGTCCCTTATCACCTCCTTCGGGAATTGTTTTGATGATTTAGTATTAAACCTATACACCGATGTTCTCCCCTTGTGACAGTCGACCACTGGGGGTATTTATATATTTTCCTACTGGACTGGGCTTCTACTGGATTACATCTTACTCAGCCCATATGTTAAGACCCGTCCCACTTGGGTTAAACCCGACCCGTCCGGAAGGTAATATTCTTGAAAAACAAACAATATTAATCAATTCATTAAATTTCAATTTATCTCTGTAATTTGAATTTTATTTATTTATACGATGGTCAATTTTATTTATTAATTGTTGAAAATAGAAATAGAAACAATTATAAGTAAATTATAATAGACGACTAGACCATAGCCCATATGTAGGTAAAACGTTGCAGATGAACATTGCTTAATTGGCATTGCCGTACCCAGAACCCGATCCACTTCCATATCCGGAAGCACTACCGTTTCCTTTACTTGAAGCACTTCCACTGCCACCACCTCCACCACTTCCGCTCGCACTGGTGTAACCATTGTACGCTGAAGTGGAGGCAGATCCTGATCCACGACCAGAACCAGATCCGTTTCCACTTCCATTTCCATTACTGGATCCACCTCCACCGCCACCTCCGTTTCCACCTGCATTTGTGTAACCGCCTCCGTAGTAACCGCCAGAATTGTATCCAGATCCACTACCAGATCCATTACCATACCCAGTTGCACTTCCATCCCCTTGGGATGAAGCTCCACCTCTTCCGTTTCCATCTCCATATCCGCCAGCACCACCACCATTATAATAATAATAAGGATAATCATCCTTGTATGAGTCGCCGTCTCCATAACCCGAACCTGATCCATAAGCACGTGCAGATCCATCGCCATTGCTAGAGGCCCTACCACCCCCGCTTCCATTCCCAGAACCTCTAGCATACGAAGTTAAGACTCTCGATGCAGAGGTCATGCTAACACAAAGAATCATGACTACAAGGGCAGCGACATTCACGATCGAAGAACGAGCCATATTGGCTATAGCAAGTTGATTTGGATCTGAAAAAAAGAAGCAATTTGGAATAAGGAATGAAGTAATTTGATATGATATGATTTGCATGATTGGTTGGTATTTATAGACATGGTTGTGTTGCAGAATTCAATTTCCAGCATTAATTTCCAGCTAGTTATCTATTTTTTACATTTCCTATTCTGAATTCTTCCTTAATTTCACTTCAATAACAAACTTCTTACATTCTTTATTGAATTCAGAGAGAAAATGAAGATATATATGTTGAAAAAATGAAATCCCATGATTGAAGTAATTGACTTATGATTAGGCTTAATTACCATTCCATAATTAATTCAAACCTTTGACACATTTGTTAATTAATTACTTGAATATTCTAATTACAACCGGTGGTTTGTTCATTTATCTAAATTTCTTTGACTTTTGTTAGCCAAAGAAAGGATCAATGCTATAAACACACTCCTATATTAATTAATTAGTCCTTGATTCAAATCTTAATTTGCCTCGATTAACTATTTCCATTTTTTACAACTTGACAATTAAGTAGATTATTTGATTTCTTCAACCCAATCTTGTTAGAGAATGTATGCTTTCTACATACTCCATCTCCGACCCAATCTGGAGACCATTTAGAGGTTGAATTGGATAAACCCTAACATGCCATTTCTTAATTCAAAGTTTAGATTCATTTATTTATGTCAATTTAATTGCAACTTGTAAACTCATTTTGATTTCTTTGACTTTTTTAAGCCATAGGATCGATGTTATACTTTTGAACCATATTAATCATGATATGTCAGGATTTCTACTAATTAGTGAGAAGATTTGAGAAAACCCTAGCGTCACTTCCTTAGCAAACCCCTTCTCCCATCTATGATCTTCTCCCTTTCTCAAAAGAGATCTTTTCGTCACTTTTCCTTGTCACCGTATGGCTTCGCCCGCATACCAAGAAGCTTTATCAATTCAGTTTCTAGTTGCTTCCAAATTTAATCAATTTTCTTCTTGTTTGAAGATGGAAAACTATGGATTATTTGATTTCTTCAACCTAACCTCCGACTTTCTACATACTCCATCTCCCACCCAATCTGCAAAACCTTTAGAGATTGGGTTGGAGAAAGCCTAACTTGTCTTCCTAATATCCATTCCTTAATTCAAAGTTTTGATTCCTTTATTTACATCAATTTAATTATATCAATTTCTTTGCTATATATAGAGAGAGTAATTTTAATTTTGTAAGTTCATCCTTTAATGCGATTTATGACAGTACGATTTGAAAGACCGTAAACAATTGAATTTAAATGGTATTTAATTTTAACAGTTTGGTAATTCTATTATCCTACGTTTTATCGCTCTATTCATAATTGTATTATACTTTTGGACCTTTGTAAAACCTATTCTATCATATTAATCATGATATATGTCACATAATTCTAATTAAAGCTCACTCCTACTTGAAAGTCATCTAATTCAATTTTAGAAAAATGTCGTTTCTGCTCTTCATCGACGGTACACATCCTCCATGGTATTACACAATACAAGAAAACAGGCCTTGCCCACGGCCAAGATCAGTGGTCGTAGGTCTAGCTAGTGCCTATTTTATTTCTTGACCGTGACTAATTTTTTTAAACAGTAAAAAAACACGAGGACCACGGAAATATCAGTGACTATTTTATTTATTGATCGTGCTTAATTTTTTTAAACAGTGAAAAAACACCAGGGCCACTGAAAAATCAATGCCTATCACTACAAAAAATACTTCCTCGGCGGTATTACATCTCAACGCTTCAATGTCATCTCAATCCTCGAATTCTAGTTTTTGTCTTCTATAGAATTGTGAGTATCACGAAGATCGAGGCCACACAATGACAGGATACTTAGACTTGGTGATACGTTTGATCCATTGCCGACTAAGCGAGCAAAGAAGCCATCCAAGTTGGACGAGTATGTCTATTAAAAGATTCACTCTCCATGCACACCATGCACGTCCACCCCATCTATTGCATTTAATATTTTAATATTATTTTATCATGATCGATTAGGGGATATTCACAATTAACCCCCATGCAAATTGATTTGGTAAGTAGCTATAATTTATAATTTCCTTTTCGATTCTAGTTGATTGATTTGATTTGTAAGGCTATATAAGCCATGCACGTTTGTGTGATTGAGAATATAAAAATATCATCGAATCATTATTTTCATCATTGAAAGATCGGAGAAGCTCCGATCATCTTTTCTCCGGGTATAAGTGTACCAACTGGTGTTTTCAATTCATCCAACTCACCTTCCACAATGGTAGGAAGAGGTACTCGCTCTGCGCAAAACAAGATCAAGGATCTTCGAAAAAGTGTGGACGAGTCCTTACAACTTCAAGCTGCGAAGATTGCAGTCTCTAGAGGAGAGATGGCTAAGATCCAAGCGGCCTTGCAAGAGCTCCTTAATAAAGACAAAGGGAAGAGTCCAGTCGAGGAGGCCGAATACAGCAACCACCAACCACCAGATAGTGACATCGAGTTCCAACGAGGTCGTACCAGACATCACGGTCGCCATCAAGGTCCGATGTATTCATCGATCACCCGTCGCTGCTTCCGCAATCGGGATGATTTCGATGATAATTACCTTGACGATTACGAAGAGCATGACCATAATATTGACCCACTGAAGGCACACTTGCGTTTTGGCTTTCCGAGATTCGCCGAAAAGGATCCCCACACATGGATTCACTGCCATGAAATTTATCATCCTACTAATTAGGATTGAGTTAGTTAGTAATATGAACAATTACTTTGGTTAAAATGGTAATTGTGTTTGTGAATAATATCTTGAGTATAACCATTAACTAACTCTATGTTAATTAGTTGATAATTAATTTGTTAGTCAGGGTAAACAATTGTAGTAGTTAGTATAAATCATTGTATTATAAATAGTGATATTAATCAATCGATGAAGGATATGTTTTCTTGGTGATACTCTTGTATTCCAGTGATAAACTTCCAATATTGATATGGTATCTTCGCCAGGGTCTGCAAGCGATCCCAATTCCACTGCAATGACGACCGGAGACAAAGATTCAAATACATCATCAAGCAAGGTGATCGTCATAAAACAAATGAAATATGTGACGTTAGAAGGAGAAAACTACTTCTGTTGGCGAGCTCAATTCTCAGCTCTTCTCCGAGGATACAAGCTTCTAGAATACGTGGAAGAAAAAATCACTTTGCCTGAGGGTTCTTCCGCTGAACAGCAGGACCAAATTATCCTTAGTTGGATCTTGACGTCGATATCTCTGACGATCTTTCCACAGTTCGCTGCTCTCACCACGTCGCATAAGGTCTGGGAATGTCTAAGGCAAATACATGCTTCTTATTCGGAGACACGTCTACTTCATCTTCGGATGCAACTACAAAGCTTTCATAAAGGTACACAGACGATGGCTCAATATATCAAGAATATATGCATCATTAGAGATAGATTGGCATCGGCAGGCGAAAAGATGAAAGAATCACAAATTATCCTAATAGCATTGGGTGGATTAGGAAGCGAGTACAAACAATTTACTACCTCGATTGCAACCTACTTCGATTACAAAATGACATTTAGTAATTTTAAACAATTTTCAACGTCAAACATAGTCAAAGTCAACGTGGTCTCTATAAACACACCAAATCAGAGAATGCAAAAGCTCACCCGTGTCAAATATGCAACCGGAAAGAGTATGGGGCTCTAAATTGCTATAGCAGAGTAAATTTTCAGAGATTTCCTCCTAATCACAACCGGAATTTGATCCCGATAGGGTTGGATTTGAGCGGTGCTAATCCTTATGCAAATATGGCTGCAACTAATCCGGTTATCATGTGGCACCCCGATTCTGGGGCATCCACCCATATAACTAATTTTGGTAAGAATTTATATTATTCTTCTCCATATAAAGGTTGTGTTTCAGTTTTGGCAGCAAATGGTAAAGAAATGAAAATATCGGAATCTGGAAATAGCAAAGCATCACATGAAAATGTGGATTTTATTCTTAATCATATATTAGTACGTAGTACCTGAAACTTCGAAAAATCTTCTATCCGTCCATCAACTTTGTGCAAATAATAAGGTCATTGTTGAATTTGATGAACAGAAGGTCAGGGTTCGGGATATTGCAAGTAAGAAGGTGGTAGCCGAAGGGAGAGAGGCGGCATGACTTTATCAACTACCACTAGTGATGAATAAACTCCCGGAGGCATTGAGTGTTGAATGTGTATCGAATGATAGATGGCATTGTAGAATGGGACATTTACACAATCAGGTGGTTAAAGAATTAGTGTCTAAATCTGTCATTTTATCAAATTGTAAACAATTTAAAGATTGTGATTCTTGTTTGATTAGTAAGTCGCATGCTTTACCACATAAAGCTAGTTTACACAACTACAACACTCCTCTTGAACTAATCTTTTCTGACATATGGGGGCCTGCACCAGTTTCCTCATCTCAAGGTTTTAATTACTATATAAACTTTGTTGATGCGGCCACTAACTACAACGGGGTGTTTCCACTAATAAAGAAATCGAAAGTTGCTCAAATTTTTGAAAGATTCAAGGTATTCGTTGAATTACAGTGTGGTACAAAAATAAAGAAAATGCAAACGGATAATGCGATGAAGTTTAGAAAATTAACTCCAATTTTACAAAAGTTCGGTATTGAGCACAGACTATCAGCTCCTTATAGCCATCAGCAGATGAGTTTTGTTGAAAGACGGCATCGACATCTGGTCGATACTGGATTAACGCTATTAAAACATGCAAAATTACCTATTACATATTGGGACTATGCATTTCTCACCGCAGCCTATTCTTATAATCGAAATCCGTCGAGTCTATTAAAGGGTACAAATCACCATATGAAGCACTATTTCAGAAATCGCCAGAATATCACAAATTAAGAGTGTTTGGGTCAAAATGCTATCCCTGCCTTCGAGCGTACAAATCGAACAAACTGGATGATAAGTCGGTGGCTTGCATTTTCCTTGGTTACCCTGAAAGTCAAGAAGCCTACCTTTGCTTTGATCCGGTAACTCATCGCATGTACAGATCGAGAGACGTACGGTTTATAGAAGAAGATTTTTCTTTAAATTCATCTCTATCTAGGGAAGAAGGATCGAATATTAAAGAAATGACGACTGAACAATTCATCATCGATGTTCCGATTCTAAAGGAGACATCACTCGAAGATCAGACGCCCGATACGGCCGAGGATTCGATTTCTAGTCCACTTAACCTCTCGACATCGAGTCTTCCTGAAGGTCCGAGGTTCGACGAAAATACAGATCCAAGTTCAACTCTGATACCCTTAGTTTTCGAGGATCCGACACTTAATGTAACTAAAGACCCGAGACCTAATTTACGTGGAGCTCCGATGCACGACTCAGGTATAGATCTGACAACTAATCAAATTGAATCTCCGACGATATCATTCAATGAAGTTTCAAGATTGGTGGATCAAGATTCTTCATCGAGTACATCTGAATCAGAGGGATCGTTTGATCAAAACTCAGAGGCCACTGAGTCAGAAGCTATCACGTCGGCAAAGATCAAAGGGATTGGAACAAGTATGATTACTCAAGGTGCGATGGGAATTGTTAAACCCAATCCAAGATATATGCTTACGGTGGCTTCAGATCAAATATCAATCCGTTGTTCTCCACGGAAAGTGCTTCTTAATCCAGAATGGAAATCAGCCATGGAAGCAGAATTTTTGGCATTAAAACGAAATCAAACATGGACCTTAATTCCAAGATCCCCAGAAGATAATGTTATAAATACCAAATGGGTGTTTAAGGTCAAACAATGTGAGGATGGGTCCGTTGAGAGATTCAAAGCTAGATGGGTACGTAGCTAATGGCATGCGACAAATCGAAGGGAGTGACTATTCACACACGTTTAGCCCGGTAGTGAAGGCAACATCAGTCCGCTTTATACTTACGATTGCAATATCTAGGGATTGGCCACTTATGCAAATTGATATATCGAATGTGTTTCTTCATGGGACTCTGGATAAAAGAATCGTTATCACTCAACCATTTGGATTCGAGGATCCGGCCAGATCAACCTAATCACGTGTGTCTTCTAAAGAAGGCGTTGTATGGGTTGAAACAGGCACCCCGGATGTGGTATAAAAGGTTGAAAGAACACTTGGTAATCTTAGATTTCAAAGAAAGCTATTGTGATCCGTCGTTGTTTATAAGGAAAATGGGTAAGAACATCATAATACTATTTGCCTATGTCAATGATATAGTAGTAACAGGGTCATCAAAACAAGAAATAGAGGATACAATTGAAGATCTAAAGAAAGAATTTGCCTTGAGAGAATTAGGTGAATTAAGGTTTTTCTTATGCATTCAAGTACAACGATCGAGGCAAGCATTATTTTTAACGCAACAACAATATCTCATTAACTTGTTAAAAAGCTGTGATATAACCAACGTAAATCCATCGGTGACTCCTATGATAGCACAACAAGATTTGAGTTCAGATGAGGAACCTATTACAGATGTAAAAGAATATAGTAGGATAATAGGGTCCCTTCAATATCTGACTCTTACGAGACCAGATATTCAATATGCGATCAATAAACTAGCCCAGTTCATGTCTTCACCAACACAGTTGCATTGGACCGCGGTAAAGAAGGTGTTACGATATCTATCTAGCACACTAACGTTTTGGATAACACTCTTCAAGGTATCGAAGTTTGACTTAACAGGTTTTTGCGATGCAGATTGGGGGGGAGATATGGTTGATCGAAAAAGTCAGACAGGTATACTTATTTATTTAGGTGATACCCTAATAAGTTGGTTTTCAAAGAAACAGGTAACTCTAGCCCGCTCGAGCACAGAGACCGAGTACCGGGCAATTGCATCAAAAGTAGAAGAAATGGAATCAATTTGAGCTCAACTAAACGAGTTAGATATAAAAATTCCAGTTCCAATGAAACTATTCAGTGATAATCAGGATGCAACTTTCGTGGCTAACAATCCAATATGCCACACCAAGCTTCGACACGTCGCAATGGATCTTCACTTTGTAAGAGAGAAAACAGAGAATGAGACATTATTGATAAAGCATATATCAGGATCGCAACAAAGGGCGGACATCTTAACCAAGGCTCTTAAGCCTAAAGTATTCATAGATCTACGTTCCAAACTCGTCAAAGAAGCTCTTCTGGTTTGAGGGGGCGTGTGATGACTAATATGTTAGTTAGGGTAAACAATTGTAGTAGTTAGTATAAATCATTGTATTAAATAGTGATATTAATAAATTGACGAAGGATAGGTTTTCTTGGTGATAGTCTTGTATTCCGGTGATAAACTTCCAATATTGATAGTGTTGGTTACCAATATTCTATAAATACTTTTGTATTCATTAGTTTTACGTTTAATGAAAAGATATTATCATTTTGATTTCAATTGGGTTTTGACAACTTCAATATGGTATCAGTTGGTTATGGTTCAACTTAGTTGATTTCCTCTCTTTTCATTCTTGAATTTTCTGCTTGAGGCGTTCGCCAACTTCCACGTTCGTGTCTGTGTGTTGGAGAAAATTCCAGCTTCCACGTCCTGTCACGTGATCTGCGCTATCGTCTGCAATTTGGATTTTGCGTCTATCCGCATTGGATTTCGCGATTTCACTACAAAAAACCAGCGCAGTTCTGGCGGCAAATTCCGGCGGTCTGGCCGCCGGTATAATAGTTCCTGGCGGCCAAGCCGACGATATTCCATCGCCGGAAGAAATATCGCCGGAATTGTGAAATACCGGCGGCTTGGCCGTCGGCAAAAAATTGTGGATTTCGATTTTAACAGAAATTGTCCCGGCGGCTTAGGCGCCGGCACTTTTCTTTGAAAATTATGTCCGGGCGGCTTAGGCGCCGACATTTTTCTTTGAAAATTATATCCCGGCGGCCAGGCCGCCGGCAGTTATTTTTGGAAAATAATTTTCCGGCGGCCTGGCCGCTGGTCAATATTTCCCGGCAGGAAAAAATATCTGGCGGCCAAGCCGATTCACTTTTGAAAATTAAAAAAAAAAAATTGTAATTAATAAATTAATATATTTTTTAATATATGAAATTAATAAATTAAATATGAAATTGAAAGTCAAATTGAAATTGAAGTTTAATATTTAATGTACAACAAAAATTAAATTCGATAATTACTAATTTAATTTCTTTTTTTCGCTTTTTTTCTTTTTTTGGCGGCCAAGCCGATTCACTTTTGAAAATTAAAAAAAAAAATTGTAATTAATAAATTAATATATTTTTTAATATATGAAATTAATAAATTAAATATGAAATTGAAAGTCAAATTGAAAGTCAAATTGAAATTGAAATTGAAATTGAAGTTTAATATTTAATGTACAACAAAAATTAAATTCGATAATTACTATTTTAATTTCTTTTTTTCGCTTTTTTTCTTTTTTTTAGTTGCGACCATCTTTCGTAATGCCTTTTTCGTGAATATAATCGATCTTCCTATGCGCGGTTGTGGAGTGGTGTGCTCCTCTTGTGGCGTAGTTTGTAGAGGCGTCGTAGTTTCTTGCGTTGGTAGTTAAGTAGGTTGTGCGGCTCTAGAAGATGACGCTCCAGAAGTATAAATGTTATGCGCTACATCGTTGTTGAAAATTGGCGGAAACTCCGGTAAGCGCAAGTTCGGATTTTGAGCGAGCATTGCGTTGTTGTATTGTTCGAAAAACATCATTTGACGAGCCATCGCCTCTTTCTGACGAGCCATCGCCTCATTCTGACGAGCCATCGCCCTCTCGATAGCCTCGTTGACCTTATCTTCAACCTCTGCTTCGGTCATTGCATCTTTTCCTTTGTCCATGCAGAAGTTCCCCACATTCATCCGATGCGTTGTCTTTTTGCTCAATGAAGAACCAATTGTTCCTAATGTTCTTGATTTCTTCGAGCTTCTACCGATACATTCGGTTATAGCAAATTTGATTAGAG
>LFYR01001680.1:537860-569796 GCA_001185155.1 Zostera marina | reverse complement strand
ATGAAAGTAGTCAAACAAATAGTAATTAACTGTAATTATAAATGTAAAAGATTACGTACCACTCATTCGTCTTTTGGATAAGCTGCCTTTATATTAAGTTTCCAAATTTCAATATCATTTAATCCCTTTTGTTTCTGTAATATTAAAATTAGGAAAAGAAAGAAATATGAAATTAAATATGAAAGAAAAAAGAAAAAAGAACTTGAAAGTAAATATGAAATTAAATAATTTACTTACAGCTTCGTAATTTCTTTGTGCCAGACTTTTCGAACCTAAACTGTGTGATGTTTGTTTAGCCCGATTGCCTTTGTTAATTTCAGAAATTTCCTATATTAAGTTAAAATAAAATAATTAAGTTAAAAAAAGAGAAAATAATTAAGTTATTAATTGCAATTAAAAAGAAGAAATTAATTAATACGTACTAATCCCCTCTGTGATCTTCTCTCGATCAGTTTTTTTAGAAATTGATCTTTGATGATGTAGTCGGGTAATTTTCTCATAACCTCTTCGACTGTTAGATCTTTGTTATTATATTTATCCAATAAAGAGTTATAAGCGCTTCTCCATAATTTGTTTAACCTTTTATTGACACGTCGATAACCAAAGGTTGACCCGCTGTAATCAAATTCTCTCTGTTCGATGAATAATTATAAAATTAATTATTAATTAACTATAAAATCTATAATAATAATTAAATATTAATTAATAAACCTGTATTGTTGCCATCGCCTCATCTATGTTTTTCTGGTCTTGTTCAATCCACGGTACGTCCATTGGTAGTAGTTTGAAATCGTTCGCGACCATTGCGCATTTCTTGTTTAGTTTTCTTGCTACGCTATCGTGGATAATTTGATCATTTCTGAATTTTATTACAAACCGTTGTCCTTGTGATGGATGATATTCAGCATGATCTTTGTTTTGTTCTCTTGTTTTTTTCTTCGTTTGATCACCATCGCACCCAGCCATGTTCATCTCATGTAGATTCGGATGATCATAATCTTGTTCATCAGTTGAATGATCACTCTGATCGGGAGTCGTGACGACCATGAAAACCGATAGAATGAATGCTACTAGTAACCAATACATCTAAATAAAATAAGGATAATCTAATTAATCGAAAGATAATATAAAATAGAAATAAAATTAATTCAAATTCATTATACATCGTCTACATCAAATATTTGTCTATGAGGTCTGTTTAATACAAAACCCCTATTATATTCAATAGGATCTATTGAATAAAAACATTGTTTAGCTTGTTCGGCAAAAATAAACGGTTCTTCCCCGTATTTTGGCACAGACATTTTCACACTAACCAGACCGAACTCGTCTTTTTTAAATCCTTCGTACCATTTGCAGTGAAACATGGGATATTTCAACATATCGTGTCCGTAACATACTTCGAAAACTTTGTGAAGAGTTCCATGGTACGAAAGATCATCAATTTTCGGATCGTCATTTGGATTCTTTAAGTATGTGGATGTAGTGGCGGAGACTAAGACACCGTGATTTTGTGTCTTTTTTAAATCTGACACTTTAAACGAAAGAAATTTTACACCGTTTAAAATGTAGCCGTTGTACGATTTTATGAAGAAATTTGGACCTCTTGATATCGAATAAATATCTGGTGAAATATTCTCGTCCTTGCCCCTATTTTTCTGAACATATGTTTCAAACCAGTCTGCAAATTCTTTGAAATGTAATTTTTGCAAACGCAAGAAAGTAATAGTCGGATACCTAATATGACAAACGTAAATATTAAATAGATACGAAAAAGATATATCGATGATATGAAAATGATTAATCATGTCATATACGTACCTTTGTTTTAGGTCTTCGATATGAAGATTTCGAAATATCTTAATAATATCCAAATTGAAAATGATATATCGATAAACTTGACCATGTTCAAGTTTAGTGAGCGAATTGTGAGTTGATGCACCATAGTAACCATCGATATATCTTTCCGTTCTATTTGACTTAGTTTCAACGTTATGTAAAAAACGTGAACAGAATGTCATAGATTCGTCGGCCAGATATTTTTCTGCAATCGACCCTTCAGGATGACTACGGGTCCGAACGTATTTTTTCAAAGTCAATAGATATCTTTCAATTGGATACATCCATCGATAATGAACTGGACCAGCCACTTTCGCTTCACTTGCAAGATGTACTACTAGATGTATCATTATTGTAAAAAAACTCGGAGGAAATATTTTTTCCAAGTTGCACAATGTAATAACGATACTTTTTTCCAATCTTTCCATATGTTCAACTACAATCGCTTTGGAACAAATCGCGTTGAAATACTTGCATATGTCAACTAAAACAGATGTTACCTTCGGATGTGTTGATCGACGTAACGCAATTGGAAGTAATTGTTGCATTATCATATGACAATCATGACTTTTCAAACCTGTAAACTTCCTTTCTTTCAATTTCACTTTTGATGATATGTTCGATGCGTACTCATCCGGAAATTTCAGATCATGAAACACTTCACAGAAAATCGTCTTTTCTTCATTATTGAGATTGAATATCGCCTTTGGAATCTTCCATTCAGAATCATTAATCTTTACTGGATGTAACTCGGAACGAATTTTCATTTCTTGAAGATCCAAACGGGCACTCAAATTGTCTTTCGATTTGCCATCCATTCCCAATAAAGTGTTTATAATATTGTCGCAGATATTTTTTCCAGTATGCATAACGTCGATATTATGACGTATCAACAGAGTCTTCCAATACGGAAATTGAAAGAAAATACTAACTTTTTTCCATCCAGGAGGTAAGGACATGACTTTCATCTTCTTCTTTGATGGTCTCTCATCGTTTTTGCCGAAAATAATAGAATTTCTAAAAAATTCAAATTCAGAAATACCTCCTCTCCCAAGGGTCGTTTAGGCGCTTCTTCGTTTTCGATTTTGTTATTGAAATCCTTTTTATTACGTCTATACGGATGGTCTTTTTCCAAGAAACGACGGTGTCCAAGAAAAGACTCTTTCTTTCCATATTTCAATCGAACACTACTCGTTTTTTCAGAACAAACTGCACATGCCAATTTTCCTTTCGTGCTCCAACCAGAAAGATCACCATATCCAGGATAATCATTAATTGTCCACATCACTGCAGCATGCATTTGAAAGCTATTCTGAGTAACCACGTCATATGTAGTGACACTAGTGGTCCATAAAATTTTTAACTCATCAATCAGTGGTTGTAAGTAGACATCTATATCATTTCCAGGTGAGGTAGGCCCGGAAATTAGAAGACTCAAAATAAAATTGGGTTGTTTCATACACATCCATGGAGGAAGATTATAAGGCATAAGAACGACTGACCACGTGCTATGAGAAACTGACATCATACTATAAATGGATTAAATCCATCGCTTGCAAGTCCCAATCTGATATTACGTGGTTCAGAAGCAAAATCGGGATATCAATCGTCAAATTGTGTCCATTGCAATGAATCTGCCGGATGACGAAGAATTCCATCTTTTTTCCGATTATTTTTATGCCAAGTCATTCCTGTAGAAATATCTTTACATAAAAACAATCTTTTAAGTCGTGGTATCAACGGAAAATATCTCAAATATTTGGTGGGAATCCGTTTACTTTTTTCATCATCATCAGCTTTGTTCAACCACCTTGAAACTCCACATGTAGGACAACTTTTGCAATCTTAATATTTTTTACGATAAATGATACAATCGTTCCAACATGCATCGATCTTCTCATACCGTAACCCCAAATCACGAACAACTGACTTAGCTTGATACATATTCTTCGGGATCGTTTCTGTTCCATTGGGATGAGATCGACGTAAAATGGATAACAACGTCTCAAATGATTTATCGGACCACTGATTGATACACTTACATTGAAATAATTCCAAAATAAAAGAGAGCTTTGTAAATTCAGTACAACCGGGCGATAATTCTTGTTCAGCGTCTTTCAACCGATTAACAAAAGTCGAATCATAATTTAAATCTGGAAGATCTTCATTCGGTTCTGGAAGATATTCATCATTATCATCTGAAATATCTGGAATATCTGGTATATCTGGAATATTTTCAATCTCATCAGGTCTACCCATCGCCACGCAAACCAAATTACGCATTTCATTGTTTGGTTCATCTTCAACTATATTTTCTATGTTTGGTTTTGAATTGTAAGTTCGCTCACCATATTTCGTCCATATAACATAATGTGCCAATCAACCATTCATGAAAATGTGTTGACGTAAATCGGCAATTGGAATCACATTTCTATTGGTACAGTCTCTACATGGACATGGTAAATATCCTTCCTTATATAAACCATGGCATTTTCATAAACCATATTGAACAAACGCCGTGAGACCATCTCTGAATTCTTGGCTACAGGGGCTCAAAGTTAACCAAGTCTTATCAAGTACCCGGATTTCTGACATTCAACTGAAATACATACAATTATAATTGATTAATAACCAATTATTTAAAAACTAACTAACAATCAAACTTATAGAAAATCTGATTGTTACTTTTTTTTAAATTATTAATAAATTAATTAATTAAATTTAATTAAATAATTAAATAATTATTTATTAATTAAATAAATGATTTTAATTTTTAAATAATTGTTTTCAACATTGGATTTTAAATCAAGTTCTTAATATAAAAACTGATTAATGGATTTTCCAATATTTTCTTAATTAATTATTAATTATTAGTTAATTAAATAAATTAATAATTAATAATTAAAAATTGATTATTCAACAATTATTTAAAAACTAACTAACAATCACACTTATAGAAAATCTGATTGTTAATTCTTTTAATTATTAATTAATTATTTAAATTTAATTAAATAAATGATTTTAATTTTTAAATAATTGTTTTCAACATTGGATTTTAAATCAAGTTCTTAATATAAAAACTGATTAATGGATTTTCCAATATTTTCTTAATTAATTATTAGTTAATTAAATAAATAAATAATTAATGATTGATTATTCAACAATTATTTAAAAACTAACTAACACTTATAGAAAATCTGATTGTTAATTCTTTTAATTATTAATTAATTATTTAAATTTAATTAATTAATTATTTAATTAATTATTAATTAAATAAATGATTTTAATTTTTAAATAATTGTTTTCAACATTGGATTTTAAATCAAGTTCTTAATATAAAAACTGATTAATGGATTTTCCAATATTTTCTTAATTAATTATTAATTATTAGTTAATTAAATAAATAAATAATTAATAATTGATTATTCAACAATTATTTAAAAACTAACTAACAATCACACTTATAGAAAATCTGATTGTTAATTCTTTTAATTATTAATTAATTAATTAATTATTTAAATTTAATTAAATAATTAAATAATTAATTATTAATTAAATAAATAAATAAATGATTTTAATTTATAAATAATTGTTTTCGACATTGGATTTTAAATCAAGTTCTTAATATAAAAACTGATTAATGGATTTTCCAATATTTAATTAATAATTATTAATTATTAATTAATTATTCAACAATTACTGAAAAATTAACTAACAATCACACTTATAGAAAATCTGATTGTTAATTATTTTAATTATTAATTAAATAAATGATTTTCATTTTTAAATCATTGTTTTAAACATTGGATTTCAAGTCAAGTTCTAATAATTGTTTTAAAAATGTGATTTTCATATTTAGATAATTTAATTAATAAATAATTACTAAACATTTATTAAAAACTAATTAAAAATCACATTTATAGAAAATAATTACTAAACATTTATTTAAATAATTATTTCATTTATTTAAATTTAAATTTCATTTCAACTCATGCATTTTAATTCATTTCATGACATTTCATTTTATAGCATTCATTTCAAAAAATTTGCATTCATTTTCAATTCACACAATTTAAGAATATGCATTTCATTTTACTATTACTTAGCATGCAAATTAGATTAACTAATTGCTAACTAACATGCAAATTAGATTAACTAATTAGATTAAATAAATTTAAATGAATAAAAATTATTACATTGATCCGCCAAACCGCAAATGAATAATCTCAAATTAATGAATAATCTCGATCAATGTAAATCACAAACCTTCAAAACTAACACCGGCCTTCAAATCACAAATTTGTAAATCCGCAAAACAAACCTTAAACCTAAAATAATTTTAACATATAAAATTAAAATACTACAAAATGAATTAAAATGAATTACCAATACAAAACCAACAGTACATAAACAAACACTAAATTAAAATGAATTAAACCTAAATATTGAAAACCAACATATATACATAAACCTAAATATTCAAAATCTAAATTAAAATCATAACACTCAATAAAAACAGTACACTAAATTAAAATAGAATTAAAATAAAGTCAATTAAAATAAATTACACTAAATTAAGTCACAATAATTATACTAAAACACTAACTGACTTACAACTTACAAAATGTAAATTATTATTTAATTAAGTGAGCCCAATAGCTCTTAGTAAGTTATGAATTAAATTTAGTATATTTGGTCAATTTAACGATTCATATATAAAATAACGGTGATAATAATAATAGTCCTAATTATGTATCCTAATTAAGTATAAAGTATCCTAACGATTCATATATAAATAATAGTCCTAATTATGTATTAAGTATATATGTAATTAGGATACCTAATAATAATAGTAACCATAATAGTAATAGTAACCCAATAATAATAGTAACCCAATCTTTGGGTGTCAATCCGTCCATTAAAAAATTGTAACCAATCCAGTAGACAATGATACAGTCAAATATAGTTAATATTTTAAAAATCAACTACAATTAAATAATATAATGTACTAATGAATTGCAAGCTTGAGAGTTGGGACAAGTTGAGCAAGAGGTAAATAATGATACATATTAACTTAATATAAAAGTTACTAATTATAAATTCAATTTAATATCGATCTAATCAAAACCCCAAAATCAAAACCCCAAAATCAAACCCCCAAAATCAAAAAAATAAATCAACCTAACATCTAACCCCAATATATAAACCACCAAATACATACATATATAGAAAATGTAGAAGAATAGGAAAAGATGATATAAATTATAACATGGACAAGATGAAGAAGAAGATGAAGTTGAAGAAGAAGGGGAGAAAATTACCTTGGGGAGGAATGGCCGGAGGTGTTCGATCAAATCGGCCGGAGATGCTATAAACGCCCTTGGGGAGAAGTTTGGACAATTTGGGAGAAGTTTGGAGAAGTTTGGAGAAGATTGGAGAAGTTGGGAGGAGTTTGGAGAAGTGGGGAGACGTTGGGAGAGTTTGGGAGAAATGAGAAAAGTCTGGAATTTTTTTTATATATATAAAAAATCCTGGCGGCCAGGCCGCTCGAAAATACTTAAGTTTCGTTTGACTATGTTTGACTGTACGGGGGACCACGGCGGTGCAAGTGGTAAAAATTAGGGTTTCCCAAAAATCCTGGCGGCCAGGCCGCCAGCTACTGAAAAAACAAGCGGGAAAAAGTATCCAGCGGCCAAGCTGCCAGCTATTTTTCTCCCGACCGTTGACGGTTTTAGTATGCCGGCGGCTAGGCCGCCGGATCACTTCTTTCCGACCGTTGGTGAAATTGCCGCTGGCATTTTTTACAAAAAAATATTCCGTCGGCCTGGCCGCCAGCTCATTTCTCTCATTTACGAGGGAAAATTATGCAGGCGGACAAGTGTAACCTTCCGTCGGCCTGGCCGCCGGGAGATGGGCGCCAGAACTGCGCTGGTTTTTTGTAGTGAAATTTAAAAACAACGATATCAACTAATTCAGGTAAAACGGTTGCAAATAATTTAGAAACAAAAGTTTCAAACATTTCAGGAACATTAGTTGAACCCATTTTAGAAACAATGATTTCAAAACATTTAAAGGAACATTGGTTGAGACCATTTGAAAAACAACGGTTTCAAAAAATTTATGAACAATGGTGACAACCGATTAGGAAAAGGTTGGTTGAAACCATTTTAGGAACAAGGGTATCAACTAAATCAGGAATAATGTATTCAACATTTCGAGATCATTGGTTGAAGCTATTTTAAGAACAAGGATATCAACCAATTGAGGAACAAGGGTATCAACTAATTGAAAAACAATGGGTTCACTCATTTGAAGAACAATGATTTCAACGACTTCAAGAATATGTATTTCACCTTCAGGAACATGTATTTCACCAAGTACACGAACTACATCACAAAAAATTTATAGAAGAGGATTATATTGAACAACTAGTCCTTAAATTGAGAAGAGACGGTAATAGATATTGACGGTTGAAATATAAAAAAAAAAAATGAAAACGAAAGAAAGTCACATATGGACGGGTAGGTGAAAGTTGAAGAAAAATGGTGAAAGTCCAATGGGCAACAACTCCGGCGAGGTGAAAAAAATAAGAAGAAGATGAAGACGTCTAGTGAGGAGGTGTGGAAGATGTGTGAAAGTGACGTGTCAAAGTAGTATGGAAGAAATTTTGAATATAAAGTATAACTTTTAGAAAAAAGAAGGTGGATAGAGAAAGGTAGGTAAAATAAGTCTTAGGTAGGTAGAAAAAGTAATAAGTGGTATTTTAAATTTATGGAGATGTGTGTCAAAAAATGATTCAAAAATCATAAAATAAAGTGACAGCTATGATTTATTACAACAAGATCCAACGGATCAGATAGGGTGAGCGTTTTTGAGCTAACCCTATGTTGAGCTTATTGGAAAAAAGCTGTAAAACTTTAATGTTAAAAGTTCGAACTTAACTATTGATGATACCCTCGGTCCACTGATTATGACACAAGGATAACAACAGTAAGATTCCAACCCGAGTCAGGGCTGAGCTCAACTACCCAACCACAGAGCGGGACGCGTCCCCGACCCGACTTCGACTTGGGCTTCAGCCTAGACCAAGACCCGCTTAGTTCAGGCCCAATAGCAAGGCAACATTGCTATTTATACTACTTACCTCGGTATAAGCTACTAGAGTGGGGGAGAGAAATAGATCTAAGATCGAATGTAACGGATACCTCATCGGCCTTGCGTCAACAACTATGCTTTGAAAAAATATTTAAATATCTGTTAATTTAAGTTTTTAACTAATTTAATTTAATTATATTATATTATTATTTTTTAATTAATTTTATTTTTTAAAAATATCATAATATAAACCATAAATTCGAACGGTCCACATTCAATTACAAAATTGAAATGTATTATTCACCACATGTTATTAATAGTAAACATTTAATGGTTAATAACATTCACAAAATACATATAAAACTCTTATAAATACTTATGTAATTGTTATTAGTTTGTAGGATCCAAGGATCGCTCTTGTGATTGATCACCGGCAAAAATTGGCTTGAAGGGAGCTCCATTTTCATGGGCAATAAATGTGATGATTGTTTTTGTTGCTGCGGTGGCCGCTGTAACTGCACAAGTGATCCGTTGGGTAGTCTTGGATTGAATCAAACCATGGGAACACTCATCGGAACCGCAGTTGAAACTAAGTTATTGCTAAAGATCCCCGGGTAATCTAAAGTGTCGTCTCTTAATCATTTTAGGTGATGCATACGAGGGAATTAAGATTGACCTTCGGAATTGGGGAATACAGATGGTTGACGAACATGATGATGATATTGATGATGCCGATGTTGAAGACCGATCATATTAGGTTGCGATGAAATTGGCATCACCATCGTCTGATGGTTGGATAAGCCCATCGGAAATGGATCGACAAAAGAAAATGAAGTTTGGTGTCAGTGCGGCGGACGTGGGAGTGGGTTTCCTCTACCAAATTGAGATTTTTTTTCGATCTCTTGGCAGGTTCAACGGAATCTTACGAGTCTGGTTATAGAGGAACCCGTTGTGTCGATGTTGGATATCTAGAGGATAGATTGGAAATCCCGAACGATATCGTCTCTCGATTAAAAGACGACACTTTAGATTACCCAGGGATCTTTAGCAATAACTTGATTTCAACTGCGTTCCGATGGATGTTCCCATACTTCGATTCAATCCAAGACTACCCAGCGGATCACTTGTGCAGTTACAACAACCACCGCAGCAACAAAAATAATCATCACATTTATTGCCCATGAAAATGGAGCTCCGTTCATGGCAATTTTTGCAAGCACCGGTGAGCAATCACAACAAGCGGCAAATGTAGGGGGGGTGGCTTGGGGGGACTTGTGCCCCTCCCCCCAAAATAAAATAAAAAATATTCATATAGTACTTCAAGTCTTAATATATTAAAATAAAATATAGTATAATAATAATATAAAATATTTTAAAAATATTACTAAATATTTTTTCAATATTTTGTTTATAAATCATTATTCTATTAATAATTAATTTATTATTATATTTATTATTTACCTTAATTTCCTCTATATATATATAGGGATTTAGAAATTGCATTCCTCCTCCATCTCCACACCATTCATTTAATTTTTGACTTCATTTTCTCCACTTCACGAGTCACGTGAGTTCGTGACCATAGCTAGCTCCATACAAATAAAAAGAATAAAATTATTTTTTATCCACATTCTTTTTTATTAAATTTGTTATTAATTTAGATCATTTTTTTACATAGATAATCAATGGATAAATTTGTGATTAAAAGACCTAAAATAAATCAACCAATTTCAACACCATCATTCAATCCACAACCATCCATGTAAGTAAATTACCTTCCGATCAGGGATTGTGAAAGAAGATAAATAAATGACTACCATCCAAATGACCGAGATAAAATAAGAAGATATTATTTGCAAAAGAAACCTTGCTAACCACGCCAACATGAATTTTCATTGAAAAGGATTAAAAATCCATCTAGAAGATTTTGTGTATTGTGGTTTAAAATATGAATCGTGGATCGAATATAGGATTTCAAAAGACGTTGTTTTCTGTTTATGTTATTTATTCTCGGAAATAAATAAAACTGCTTTTACTTATAAGTAAAATTTGTTTATTAATTTCCTTATAAATTAATTGATTTTTTTTAATCATTGATGTTGTTTTTCCTTTTCGATTGATCATGTTTTGCAACTAGAGATTTTTCTAAATGGAACAAATTAAAATATTTGAAACAATATGTTGAGAGAGATAATAGTCATCACAATGTTGCAAAGAGTAATTGTAAATTTTTAATGACCCCGACGGATCAAACGAAACAACGTAACGGGTGGGACCCCGCGCCAGGAGAGGGAAAGCGGAACAAATAAGGAGCGTCGGCGAAGAGGGGGCCTGCATCGGGTAGCAAGGGCAAAGCTCGAGAAGGGCCCGGGCTACGTCGGCAGAGGACGCTGAATAGCGCAAAACTGCACCAACGTGCTATTAAAGTGAAGGCGCGTCTTCCGGTGGAGTTTTAATTTGGTG
Organism: Zostera marina; assembly: GCA_001185155.1. Lineage (NCBI taxonomy): Eukaryota > Viridiplantae > Streptophyta > Magnoliopsida > Alismatales > Zosteraceae > Zostera > Zostera marina. The sequence goes on along the minus strand of LFYR01001680.1, from coordinate 558,399 downwards.
AAGTTCCGTGCGGAGGCTCGACGTCGGCGACTGAACGGCGGGAAATAAAAAAAAAACAACGAAGTACGGGTACGAAAAAAGAAGAAGAAAGGGATTGTCGGGGCGCCCCAGGCGCTGCCCCACGATGGCAAGCCCACCGCCCGAAAGGGCGTGTTAGCTAGGCGCGGATAGCTTCACGGCGGACCTAGCGGCCAGACTTCGGTGACCCCGACAGGAAGTGGCGCAGGTCAGTAGCCGGAAGGGACGAGGACACACGGGAGCGACGAGGCTTTCTCAAAGAATCGGCGCCCGGCAGGCCAGCTGGAGCGACAGCAGGAACAACAACCGTGCCATGCGCGTTGAAGGCACGCGAGGTACCAACGGAGCCCGGGACGCCCGCAGGAGCGGTGTCAGGGTAGGCGACTACAGGGTGACTTGCAAGAAGATCGGAGCGGCGGACCTGGGAGAGGCGACGATGGACGTCGATCAGCACAGCATTGAGACGTTGAGTCTCAGCCATGGCCACACTATTGGAGATGCCAGCGGGCGACAACAGGCACATGGCCCAGACGGCGTGCTGGAGTTGCACTTCGCGGTCGTACTCCTTGAGGATGTCACGGATGTTCATTGCGAAGGAAGGATGGGGTGAGAAGCCGAAGAGGCGAGGAAGCTATTTATAGGAAGGAGAAGTGGAAGTGGCTCGAACCTCGAGGAGCCTTTAAGGCTGGTAAAGGAGGTGGTTGAAGGCAGGACGCAGACGGGTGGCCCTCGGGCCCGGGCCCGTCGAGGAAGGGGGAGTACTGTTGGTACCATGGACCGCGGACCGCAGCCCATGGACCTACCAGCCCCGGCGGCGGCCCGGGCGAATGGATGGGCCCGACGGGAGAGCCCACGAGGCCTAAGGACAGCAATGGAAGGCTATAAATACCTCCCCTGGTCCAACAGGGGAGGGGGTTGATAATTCTGGGAGAAACAATTGTACTAGGTTGGACGGCGAGCTTACTCCGGCGAGCCCACACACCAACACCTAGAACATCCAGATTTATACATTTCCGAATCTTAATCTTCCTTCCCAATTCTAAAAATATTTCAGTACCTAAAGCTTTGGTGAATAAACCGACCAACTGTCCAACAGATGGTACATACTTTAGCACTAAAGCACCTCTATTAATTATTTTCTAACATAACGATAGTCTATTTTTATATGTTTGGATTTATTGGCAGAAATATTATTGGACAATTGTCGTAAATAATCAAGTCTCTACATAATAAACTACATCAGTTGTACTATCTATTGACCTTTACTCAGATTCCGCACTAGATCTTGATACTGTGTCTTTTTTCCTTAATGACCACATAATCAGATTGTTTCCTAAAAAATTGTTGATGATGGTGGAACCCAATCAGTGTTCGACGACGCTTCGAACAAGCGTCAAGCAGAAAACTCCATGCGAAAATCAACTTTAACTCTTCAGTTGCTCTGGCTCTGCTTCGTTGGGATTTCTCTCTGAAATTCAACCTGTCTAAATGAATAGAAGTGACTCTCTATTCATAGGACTTCTTATGGAGGTAATCTGATAGTGTTATAACCGCCTAACTGCTTAGATCTTGTTCCAGTTCGACTTTCTGGGATCGACTTTTCTAGATGTCGAATTTACCCAGATCGACTCTTCTAGAGATTGACTTTAACCCGGTCGACTTCAGAAAGTCGAACTGGAAAAGTCGACCTATACAAAGTCGACCTGCAAATTTGCAAAAGTGGACCTTCCCATAAGTCGACTTGGAACCTACCCTAACCTATACGTGTATTTCCATTCACCTTGGGCTATCACCAGATGCAAATTCCTGTAACCGACCTCTTATCATTAGAATCTCTTACAAAATCAGAATCATGGAAGGCCACTAAATTCCTAGTTGAAGTTTTTGTAAAATGGATTCCTCTTAGCCACGCGGAGATAGCCGAGGTTGTTGTAGAAATTGAGAAACTTGATTTACTTGATATGTTAAATATTGCAATGATCCTACGAATATTCTAAAAGGAGTAGAATCTTCTAAAATCGCACCTTCTTCATTTACAAGCTTAGATCATGTAGTTGCTAGTGATGTACGTGGTTTACAGATAACCATAATCTAGTAGAAGTTTCAGAATAGAAATTATCTTCTTATTGGTACAGTCAGTACACGGGCATGGTAAGCATTCTACTGTATATCTACCTTTATAATGTTTGCTACAGCATACTCAGTAAGTGCTTTAAGTCCTCTACTAAATTCTAAACCAGTTCAAAGCATATTTGACCAAGATTTATCGACAACCGAAGTAGTCGACATCTACATAAATATGATATCATTTAATCAGTAAAACCAATTTAATTTAATTTAATTTAATATTTGTTTAAATAATTTAAAAATATTAAAATATTAAAAAGTAATAATTAAACAACTAATCATCAACTAAAAAATAAATGAATATTATTTATTTAATTACTTTTATTTAAGTATTATTTATTTATTAAATTAAATTATTTATTTAAAAAATGATTTCATTCAAGGAAAATATTAATCAATTCTATCAAATAAAATCAGTAATTAAAAAATTAAACAATTTAAAATTAATTATTTTTTAAACATTTATTTAATTCAAGCATAGTTTTAACATATATGAATTATTTAAGACTATTTACAAATAATATTAAATTAAACTAAATAAAGATAAGATAAAGGAAATAATTATACTAATCAGTAAATCGAAATATAAATCCAACACTAATTGAAATATAAAAATCGAACACTAAAAAATCGAAGGGGAAGAAATTTAAGGTGAAGAAGTAGATTAAAAATAGATATCACTAAGAAATCGAAGGGGAAAAAGGAAGAAAAACATGGAAGAAGGGGGAAGAGGCTATAGTAGGATTATAAAGTGAAGAAGCGAGAAGAAAAATGAAGAAGCGCGCGAGAAGCAAAATCATACTCACTTTCGGAGGGAGAGCGGTCGACAAAGTTGCGGATCGGTGGAGGACGGATGGTTACCGGAGTTGGAGATCAGTGGTGAGGCACGGGTGGTCGATGCAACGAGGTAAAGACGATAGGAGCTGCAAGATCGGCTGACGCGGTGAATACTGGAGTAGAATGAGAGAAGTAAACGCGATTAGAACTGGTTTGTATATCGATAGATGATTGGCGGAAATTCCGCTTAATCATGTTTCATTTAATTCCTCTTAAAGAGATGCCCCAATTTCTTGGCAGAAATTCGGTCAATATTATTTCCAAATTTTAGATGAAATTCCAATGTTCGCGATTTTTCGAAAAAAAATGACAGAAATTCCACAAATATTATCTGTTGATTTTCCATAACCCTCCAAAAAATCCCACCTAAATTAATTAGTTTCCACTATAATAGGAAAGGACCCGTTTCTAATTTTTCTTAATTAATAAATTACCTTTTTTAATAAATTAATTCTTACTTTATTACTTGGAGAAAGCCAGAAACCTTTACACTTCCCAATAAAAACCAATTTAAATGTTAATTAACTGGTGGAAATAGTGAAAAGGAGAAATTTTTACACTTCCCAACAAAAAGGATTTTCTTTCTTTCAAATCGTTGCAGATCATACTCTTGTCTTCCTTCCTATCTTTGTCTCTCCCTTTATTATCATATTTATCACATAGGTTTTTCATTGTTCACTTCTTTTATTTGTCACTCCCAGCCAGCTGCTAGGGAATTCAAGAACATCATCTGATCAGCATCAACGTATTTTCTTCACTCAATCACTGGTATGTTTTTTTTACTTCCTGTCTTCTAACAATCTTGTTGAATGTTTGCTTATTTTGATTTTATTTCGGTTGGTGATTACATATGTTGAAGAACAATCTTAAAAGATGTCAAAAAGATCTAAGAAACTGAAATCAGACAAGGACATGCTCAGCATTCTACCTGATAATATCATAGATAACATTCTTGTGCGGCTGCCATTAGAACAAGCCATAAACACCAGCTTATTGTCAACATTCTGGAGATACAAATGGAGATCAATGTCTGAAATCAATGTTGACTACCTTGAATCATTTCGAAATATGGATAAGCATGGAAATAAAGTTTTTCGGTTTATGTTACTTCACAGAGGCAATATTCAGAGATTTGCATTGAACAATTTAGATGATCTCAATTTGTTAGATATCGATATATTATTGAATCATTTGGTTGGTCATCAAATCCAACAACTTATATTGGGCTTTGTTCGTTTTTATGATAATGATGATTATTATTTCATTCCATCCTTGGTATTTTCTTTTGATAAATTGACCACGTTAGATATCAAGTCCTATTGCAGAATTAAACTTCCATCATCATTTGATGGGTTTAAAAATTTAACCTCTCTTGTTCTTCATCACATCACATTTGCTAGCGAAACAACACTCCAAAGATTGATCGATTTGTCTCCACTCCTTAATCATTTGGATCTTTATTATTCTTACTCTTTAGTTTTAAATTTAAATGCTCCTAATCTTCGTGTCCTGAAATATCATGGTCCTTTTTCTCATTTGAAGTTTATGCAAACTCCGTTGATTACGAAAGTTAGCCTTTCTAGGACAGATGAATGTCCCTACGATTTGCCTAATCTTCTTGGCAGTCTTTCAAAGGTGTCTAATCTTCAACTTTCTGCAACCGATTTTTGCCCAGTATATTGCTTATATTAAAAACTCATATTTATCTTTTTCTTCTTCTTCTTAAATGTTGATGTATTTTTGCGATTAAATTCTTTTGCAAGATTGAATCAGCATTACAAGAGATTAAATTCAACCTTTTGAAAATACTCAATCTCACTGTGTGTCTAGACTGTCCTCAAGAATATGCAATAGTTTATTGTATCCTTGAAAATTCTCCGAAATTGGTTCACCTTCAAATAACATTGGTAAGATCATCTAGACTATTTATTTCATCATTTCATCGTTAATTAATAATAATAATATGTAATTTTGATTAATCTCTTAATTTTTATTTTACACAGGCTCCAAGAAAAGAGTCCACAAACTCTTCCGAAATTGAAAACACATCATTCATGTTAAAAAATCATACAAAATCTTTGACATCAATATTGATTCAGGATTGACATCGGAAATGAAGTTCATTAAATATGTTCTTTGGAATTCGCCGCTTCTTAAGGTGGTTAACGTAAAATGGATCGGTGATATGGTGGAATTAAGTATTGAGAAGAAAGTTGATATTTTGAAGGAGCTGTCATTTGAAAGAGCTTCTTCTGTCAAAGTATATTTTTTTGGGACCGGAGAATATTAGGGTTATTTCGAGAAACACAAAAGAAGTTGAATTTTGTTTATGGAAATGCATCCTGCTTCCTTTCGATTAAAACAATGTTGAATCAGAAGAGGTTAATAGATGCGTGAATTCTATATATTTTGAAAATAGCTAATTAGCTATTTTGGTTGTCATTTTATCCTTGAATAAGAACTAGTTAGGTTTTATATTTGTTATCCATGACTGACTTACGAGCTACTAAGATTTGTATTCATGGCTACTATCCTAAGTTTCGGATTTACATAGATTTTTATATTTTAAGTGTATTGGCTTTACCTAGGTCTGTAAATTGTATACCAAAATTCGTTCCTTTTCGAATTCGAATTCGGATTTCCGGACCAAAAATCATATCTGAAAATTATCCGGACGGATTCAGATATCTGTAATATTCGTCGTTAAAATCTGAATTCGATTGATAATTTCGGATTCGGATATCTAGATAAATATAAATTAAGTCTGACAATTCATGTAACACTTCAAGAAGATGGTTGACACAATTAATTTTTTCATTGACACGAACACAATCCGTGTAAAAAAAAATTTGACTTGAACATGACACGATCGAATCCGTGTCGACACTATACGAACACGACACTATTATTTTATTAATAATAATAATTTTATATTTTAATAATAATAATTATCTATGGTATATTTTATTATTTTATCCCATTTATATAATTATTATTTTACCATGGGTACAATATTTTATATAGAACTTAAAGGTTCTAAATAAAAATATTATTTTACTCCTGTTATTTAACAATAAACATAATTAATTAATAATATTATATTTCGTGTTATAGTATTGTCGTGTCAATTTACGTTTCGTCTAATCATGTCGTATCGTGTTTTTAGAGACAAATACTAAATCGACACTATTATTAATCGTGTTAAAACTTTCGACACTAACCCGACTCTATTATGAATGTATCGTGTTAAAATCGTGTCGTGTCGTATTTTTTTACAAATCGTATCTGGTATTGCCACCCTTAATCCGGATTTTAGGGTGATTCATTTACTATTAATTAAGGGTGATTTTATATTCTTATAATTTTATTTTAAGATATTCTATAAAACTTTATCTTGATTTTTCCAATAGTTTATAATTTTGTAGTTCTAATCTATCTATTAGTTAATTCCTTCAATAATTCTTGATTTAATTATGGATTCTTTCGGATGTTAATTTATCCTACAATATCAATTTCTTAGGAAGTAGCACTAAAAGAAATAAGACCTTGTATGACGGTCTTTAAATGGAGGATTTCGGACCGTCATCTTGACCGCCACCATTTTAACCCCATAACCGCCATCTAAAGACCGTCATCTATTATTCATCCCCATTTCCCGCCAAAAATTGTATAGATGGCGGCGGCGGGAGAAAGAAAATGTTAAGACATAACGCGTCTGTCTGGAATTTGGTGTTTTTAATAAACCCCAAAACTTACATAGCGGATTTTCTCCATGTAAGTACACTTAATTTCCGCCCGAACTTAAGTGAAAGTCCACCCAATTGAAATTTGGGCGGGCTTTTTCCGCCTGACTCCCCGAAAACTTAACATGGCGGACATCCGCCATGTTAAGTCAATTTAATCGGGTAATCGGGCTGAATATTGGGGGAAATTTCAAATTTTGGGCTGGATAGTTTAGATGACGGATTTCCGCCTTCTAAACACCACCATCGAAAATAAATTTGAACTTCCGTTGAGCCAAAACCTTTCCTCGGCGGACTCAAAGAATAGATAGCGGATGCCCGCCATCAAAATAACTGAATTATCGAAGGCAGAAATCCGCCATCTAAAGGCTGTCATACAAGGTCCTTTTTTTTGTAGTGTAGTTAGGTGGATGTGTGTATGTTGTGTCGAAATTATTATGTATTTGTTTCTATCCAATTATATATTCAAAGTCAATTTGGGACTCCTCTAGTGCTACTAATTAACTAAATATACATAATTTTTAACTTCTCCTCAGAAAAATAAGTTCTATTAAAATGTTAAGCTCCTCTACTTCTATTTTGTGTATTGTGATTTGTAATTTTTTTACTAAGGTGGTAAATTGTTTCAAGGGTTAGCTACTTACAATTCTCTGTCTTAAACTAGCTGAAAGTAGAAATAGGCATGGGTCGGGTTTGGCTACGGTGTGCCTTGAGCCCCCCAAATAAAATAATATGTATATATTATTTTTATAACAATTTAAAACTTATAATAATTTTTAAATATTTTATTTTTATAAACTTTAAGGTAAACTATAATTTTTTTATATAAATCTTAATTATATATATTAATAATTAATTTAGTACTATTTAGTATTTACCTCAATTAATCAATTACCCGTTCAGCTGTCCATCTAAGGATTTTTAAATTACCTCAAGACCACAACTCCACACACCTCATTCATTTGATTATTGACTTCTCTTTCTCCACTTCACGTGAGTGTGTGACAAAAGTATTTTTTATCCACATTTCTTATTGTTAAATTTTTATTAATTGCTTCAAATTTTTTTTATTAATTTAGATTTTTTTTACATAGGTAATCAATGGACAAATTTAAAATAAAAAACCCTATAATAAACCAATCAATTTTAACTTCATTGTAGAATCCACAACTTATCATCTCGAAAGCCACTCGATGTAAGTAAATTATCATTCGATCCGAGATTACGAAAGAAGATAGATGAATATCATCCAAATGACCGAGATCATATAAAAAGATATTATTTGCAAAAGAAACCTTGCCGACCACGTCAACATGAATTTCCATTGTATGGATAATGATTTGTTGAATGATATTTTAGTAACATATGTTGAATTTTTTTTATTAATTTTTAATGTTAATTAGTATTTAGTAATGATGATATTATGTATCGGTACCAAAATACGGCACATCGTCGAGAACAATCGGATTAAAAAATATATTTTTGAATTTCGTTAAATGATTTCAAATTAACCCCCAAGAGAAAAAAAATTCTGGGTTCGCCGCTTACTGTACCGTACCCTTAATTGTAACTAAATCGGAATTATTGATTCTACTTTCACTTTTTCTTACAATGCTCATTACAGTATTTATTTATACTATTATTTAGTTATTTACAACGACTAACCACATTTTATTAGTTTAACCGATCACGATTAGATTTGCCTAATTCGTAACACTCTTGAACCTGTCAAGATTTCCTTTTGTTAAAACCGCTACTGGAAGCGTCGCCGTCAGCAATGTGTGAGATTTCCGGAGTCTGGAAGCTCTCCAATCGCCAGTGAGCTCGGATGGCGTTACGGTTTTTCGCTCAAATGGATTTGGGGAAGAACCTGTAATAACTACCGGACGAGTGGGGAGAAAGAAAAGAGAAAGAGGGGTGAAATGTAATTGTTTCTTTAGTTAATCTTTTTTTCTATTGATTAAATTTGTAAAACATTGAGTGATTATTAAAAACTTAATTGTGTTTATTTATGCACTTATTACAAAATCATTAACAGCTAACAACATAACTAATTTAGTTAATTCTAATTTATTTGGGTCGGGTCTTGATCCGAGTCGTGTGGTCCAAGCCCGATTAACTGTAATAATTCTGCACAAGTATATAAAACAATTAGTAATATCAATCAGGTCTATTTAACCTAATTTAGTTTTGTGTTATTTACATAACTGTTCTCAAGTTAATATATAAAATAATTGAGACTTTTATGATTCGATCCTCCTATATCTCAGTTATATTACGAAAACCTTTGGTTTCTTTGAATTGCGCTTAGGTCCAAATGATATTTATTAAAACATTTATAAAAGAACCCCTGTTGGTTTATAACAAAACAGTTAATTCTGTTTTGTCATTACCCTGGGTTATTTATATTTCATTTAAGTCCTAAGCTTGTTTCTTATGGTAAATTGCTTATTAATTACCCTGTATTTCATTATTCTTATAAATAGAGGGCACCCCCCACTCATTAAGGGCAAGTCATTTGGAGTAGAAGAATTCCTAGCGAAGCAGAGCTCTGCGCACTTGAGTTCCGGTCCGGTTTCCCGCGGAGTTCCCCGCTTGGCGCTTGCTTGCGCGTCTTGGAGTACTGGTCGGGTTTCACCCCCATCAATGTTAAAATTCTCTCAGCAAATAAATGTAAAATAACCTCTTATTCATCTGAGTCAAGAAAGTTCAAGCAGGCATTTGTATGAAGCAACACAAATGGCGAAAAAATGATCATTACTTATACTCAATGGTGATAAAGCCTTTCATCAACCTTCTTCATCAATATTATGGATTCGAAATGTAAAATATATCATGACAAATTGGCGACCAAGACCTAAGGCGACGAATCTTGCGAATAAAGCTGACGGATGGACCGATAATGAAATATTTGATGTGTAAACGATATCAAACAACTATTTCTCAACTAGCAATGGAAACAAGTTATATGAGAGCTTTGACAAAGATGTTGAGATCAGGATTAGCAAATTCATGAAGATTGAAGTGACTAAAATCCGATTAAAAAATAGCGATTTTACTGATATTTACCTCAGATCCACTAGCGATTGGGATTAACATGTTTGTCAAGAAGGAAATGGAATACAGGGACAAAGCTGCAAATATTTTAACAAATATCCAGATAGACCAAAGAAATAAAAGAAAGCAATTGGGGCCGTATTTGAATTAGTCCATTAAAGATAGTTAGTTGTTAGTTAGTGTTAGTTGGTCATTTGGTTCAATAACTTTAGTATTAATACAAATCAGTGTAATTAACATTCAATTAATTCAATCTGATTTCATTTTCTCCTAATACAATAGTTATTACTAATCATCTACAGTAGTAACCAACGGTTAGAAATTAGGTAATACAAGTAAACCTAATTTCTTCCAATTCTCTATGATTTCTCGACGTCCGGCGAGCATCTACTGCCCGCTCCGATGCAGCTCTTCCTCACAGCTAAAGAAGAAAGTGCAATCTCACATTTTAACATGGTATCTTCTGGTAACAAATACGGCCATGCTTCCGCTGACAAAAATGTCGATACTTCTCCAGAAGAAAGGGGCGTCGATCTCTTCATACTCAGGTGCTGTGACGGCGACGTCCCCGTCGATCATACGATCACCTCGTCGTAAGTCCCCATTATCTGTTAAACATAGGCATAAATCTCATCATAAATCACATCGTTCTAGCAAGAACAGAAAATTCGGCCAGGTCTCTTCAATCAATGATCGGGAATCAGTTATTATCTGAATTCCAACGATCATCCAGGGGCGCTCATGATCTCGGATAAACTTGTTGCTGAGTCCAATTATGCCACTTTGGCCAATGCGATGAGGTTGTCATTGCTTTCTAGACGAAAAATTTCATTTATTAATAGCAATGTGAAGAAACCAGAGGATATTAATGGCTTGGATAGTGAATTTTGTTTCACCTCAGATAGCTTCCACATTGATGCACACTGAAGTGGCAAGTGCAGCATGTAAAGACCTCAAAGAAAGGTATAACTAAGAAAATGCCCCTAATGTGAATCAAGTCAGGTATGATTTGAATAACTTGCATCAAGGTAGTGATAGTGTTATAATTTTCTATAATAAATTCAAAGCTCTATGGAATCAAAAACTAGAGCTAGATTTTTGTAGCACTTGTACCCCAAAATACAAAGATAAACTAGAAAAAGACAAAGTCCATCAATTCCTATTGGGACTAAATGAGGATTTTAAAACCTTAAGAGGACAGATCCTATCTTATGATGAGCTACCTAGCATGAGCAAATTTTTTATCTAATCATGCAAGAGGAAAAACAGAAAACAAACTTTAGAGATAAAAGTGAAACCTAACATAGAGTCATCTACCCTATTTGCTAAAAAGGTCAATGAAAAAGAAGAAGAAAAAAGGCTATTTGGCAAGAATGGAAAGAAGTTGGACACATCCAAGTATTATGACAATTGCAAATACTATGGACACATTAGAAAGGATTGTTATCATATCATAGGATTTCGCAATGATAAGATCGAATAAGGATAGTTTCAAGAAACGAAACAAGATCAAAAAGCCTAAAGTTAAATCAGCAAATCAAGCCTCTACATCTGTCATACAAGGGATATCCAATGAATAAATCCTCATGCTCAGAGACTTCATAAAGTCCAAGAGTATGAATTATCTTTTTAGTGTTTTAAATTTTAAAAATATGAATTATATAAATAATGTGATAGATGTTAATAAAGAGTGGATTATAGATACTGGAGCTTTCCAACACATGACTGGAAATCTTCAGTATTTTGATAATCCACGCACTGAAAAAGGTGATCATTTTGTCACCATTCCAAGTGGTGAGATATGTAGAACAAAATCCATAGGAAAAATAACACTTTTCCAAGGATATAATATTAGAAGATGTTCTATATATACCACAGTTCAAGGTGAATCTAATCCCAGTCAATAAACTAACCATGAACAATAATCTAAAAATATTATTTGACAACGACAATTGTTATTTTCAGGGAAGCAAGTCAAGAAGAGAGATTGGGAAGGGTAGATGCCAAGATGGACTTTACCTTTACAGCCCTGCTTCTCCTGAATTTGCATATGCTTCTCTTGTTAGATTAAGCTACATAAACTAATATTGTAAATTGATAAATAGCAAGGTTGTCATAAGCAGCCCATGGAATCAAGATAACCATAACTGCTTATAACAACCTGAGTGGGTCTCTAGAATCATCTATTGATGTACATAAATAGGAACTAATTATGTAGCTACAATCAATCAATCGAAACGTACAAATTTCATTTCTTCTTCAAACTAATTTCATTTCTTCCGCAATCCCTACGAAACCTTCCACCAGCGAAACACCGGTTGGATCCTCATTTTCTAACATGGTATCAGTTAATTCCAACGGCAATTTTGTGGCCTCCGGTATCATGTTTTCTCTTCCTGCGTTTGAATCAATTCAAAGCTTCATCAACATCAAGCTAACATCGTCGAACTTCATCCTGTGGAAGTTACAGTTTAGACCACTCCTAAACTGTTTCGATCTGCAACAACACATTGCTCTAGATGTTGCTGCACCACTTCCAGTGATCGACGGAGCTCCAAATCTAACTCTGCTCTCATGGTGGAAACAAGATCAATTGGTGATAAGTGGGTTACTGGCCTCGCTCATTGAAGAGGTCCTTCCAACAACAATCGGGATGAGAACGATTCGAGAAATGTGGGAAGCTCTAGAGCAATCATACGACAGCATCTCCCAATCGCAAGTTCTGCAAATGTAATTGAAGTTTCATGGGTTGAAGAAGGGAAACTCGCCGGTAAATCAGTACCCCCGGCAAGCCAAGATGATCGTCGATGAGCTGGCGGCATCTGGAAATATGATCCCAATACATATGTTCAATGCAGCAGTCTTTGCAAATCTTGGAGAAGAATACAATGAAATCGTATCAGCGTGCTCACTCAAGGCGGCGGTCATCCCATTCCGGAAATTCCAGGGGATCCTCGACGGCCATGAAGCACTACGGATTCAGATGAGGAATCCGTCTCCGGCGAACTTCGCAGCAACGACAGTCCAGGATCCGTCGGTCATGGTAAACCAAACAGGTGTCTCTGATGAACGTCGCGGGTTAAGCAGCGGCAGCCGATCGGGTTTCAGAGGACGCTCCGGCCGTGGCAGAAAGGGCAGAGGTTACTTTCAGCAACAGCAGCGAGATCCATTCCCTATTTGTGGTTCGATGGGCCACAGTCCATATAAGTGGCCTATGCGGTATCAAGGCCCAAGTCTATCTGAAAATGAATCAGCCAAAAACATTCAGCCCAAAGTATGTGTAACAATCACAACAGACCAATTAAGCCCCTCAAACAAACGATGGGTGCAACCCAGAAGCAAATGTAGCTTGGATCTTTGACTCAGGTTCGACTCGTCATGTCACCCTATTTATTGAAACCATTTCTAAACCTAGACCTTATCAAGGTTCAGGTCAGGTCATTTTGGGAAACAATTCCACACTACCTATCAAACATGTGGGAAATGGAGTCATATCAAACGGAGGGGTTAAGTTAAATTTGTCCAATATCCTTCACGTCCCTTCACTCAATTCCTCTTTATTATCTGTTCATAAATTCACTCTTGATAATAATTGTTTCTTTGAATATCACCCATTTTATGTTTTGGAGAAGGATCGAGCTACGCACAAAGTAATTCTTTGCGGAACGCATGATGGCTCTCTATACAAACTCACTTCAATATATCCTATGTTGAAACCCTTGAAGTCTCCAGTTATCAATGTTACCAGAGTTTCTTTGAATCTGTGGCACCAGCGCTTAGGTCTTCCTCATGAAGCCATTCTCCGTAAAATCGTCTCTCAAAACAACTTGCCAATTTCTTCAAATAAATTAGATAATTGTGTTGCTTGTGCGTTAGGTAAATCTTGTCGCTCCTCTCTTCTGTCATTAAACTCCAAAAGCACTATTCCTTTAGAATTAATTCATAGTGACGTTTGGGGACCATCTCCTATTATCTCTGTTGATGGATTCAAATATTTTGTGATTTTTATTTATGATTTCTCTCGTTATGTTTGGTTTTTTCCTATCAAAAGAAAATCTGAGGTGGCACATATCTTCAAAAAATTTCATGTCATGGTCGAAAGACAATTATGTCACAAAATCAAATATTTTCAATCTGATTTTGGAGGAGAGTTTCAAGACTTAGCCCCCCTATTTTCAAGAAAATGGTATTCATCATAGAGTCGCATGCCCTCACACTCATGAGCAAGGAGTAACTGCCGAAAGAAAAATAAGGCACATTGTTGATAGTAGCCTCACTCTTCTGGCTATGTTCCATTTGAATACTGGAATTATGCATTTTTAGCTACAGTTCACTGTGTACCCATGGTACCCTTCAAATACCCATGGTACCCCTCCACTTCAAAAAATTTTTAATCTCAAACCTAAACATTCATTTCTTAGATTTTTTGGATGTGAAGCCTTTCCTCTTATCAGGCCCTACAACCAACACAAGTTTGAATTTAGATCCGTCCCATATTTTTTCTTTGGCTATAGCTCATCTCATCAAGGTTATATATGTCTGGACTATAAAAGAAATAACTACTTTATAGTGGCTCACTGTAAATTTTTCGAAACTTCTTTTCCTCTCAAGAATTTACAGGGAGAGAAATGCAAATTGTCCACTCACGAAAGAGAGTGTTGGATCCATGTCTCAAATCCAAATCAGATTAGACCGGAGGGTTCGAGCATATCCGATTTAAATCAGGTGGCACATGAATTTGGGGGAAATTACACAAGTGACATACCACCGGCAGAAACTCCCGATGTTCCACCAACCGACTCTCCGCCGATCCGATCCTCCGATAGGGTCGCCACCGTCAAGTTAGCAGACACTTCCGACCAGCACGAGTCTGTTGGAAGCATCAACACCTCCAAACAGCAGTAGAAACAACAACAATACTCAATGTTATCCGACGAGAGGAATCCCGAAAGTGGATTATCGCAAGTTGTCAGGGTTAAATCTCACCCAAGTTGAGGAAGAAATAGAACCTCAAAACTTCCGGCAAGCAACCAGGTCAGAAAAATGGGTTGCGGCGATATCTAAAGAGATTAAAGCACTCAGATAGAATGATACTTGGTCTGTATCCAATCTTCCTCCTAATGCAAATGTGGTAACATGTACATGGGCGTATTGCATAAAATGGAATATGAATGGATCAGTAGAAAGCAGGAAAGCACGGCTAGTCGCAAGAAGATTCACGTAAATAGAAGGCGTGGATTTTAACGAAACTTATAGTTCGGTAATTAAATTCCCAACAATTTGTATTGTGATATCAATAGTAATTGCAAATAGTTGGGTATGTACTATGGCCGTTAGACATTGACAACGCCTTCCTAAATGGGGAGCTTCCTGAAATAGTCTACATGACTCAACCTCCGGATTTTACTGATCAAAAAACCCTCACAAGGTATGCCTGTTATGAAAATCCATTTATGGACTTCGACAGTCACCTCGAGCTTGGTATGAGAAGCTCACAAAATTTTTGGTATCTATGGGATTTATCATCTCGGCCTCAGATTCATCATTATTCTTATTAAAGGAAAAGTCAAATTATTTATTTATCTTGGTGTATGTCGATGATATAATTATTACAGGAATATCGGCAATAAAGGTTAACAGACTTATTGAAAGGATGGCAAAGAGGTTTCGATTGAAAGATCTCGGACTATTAAGGTACTTTTTGGGTATGGAATTTATAAAATAAATGAAAATGGATGTGTCATGTTATCTCAACAAAGGTATGTCCAAAATCTACTCAAACGTACAAATATGGAATCATCAAAACCAGCACTCGATCCAATGGTATCTACAACTAAGTTGGTATCATCAGAGGAATACCTTTAATTGAAAAGTTTGCCTACAGATCCACAATCGGAGCTTTACAACATTTGGTACACACCAAACCCGATATAGCGTTTCCGGTAAACAAACTCTGCCAATATCTACAAAATCCCACTACATCTCATTGGCTGGCCGCCAAGAGAGTTTTAAGATATCTTCAAGGCACGTCTCACTTTGGGTTGATTTTTACTCCCTCAAAACAACCAAATATCACATCTTTTACCGATGCCGATTGGGCAGGATCAATGGAAGATAGAAGAAGTACAGGAAGATATGCAATCTACTATGGACGAAATTTAATTTCTTGGTCAGCAAAGAAGCAAACCAGTGTTGCTCGATCTTCCACCGATGCATAATTTCGCACAATTTCAGATGCCACAACTGAAATAATCTGGATTAGAAATTTACTTCAAGAACTTGGTTTCTCTCAAACAAGATCGTCATTAATCTTCACTGATAGTCTGAGCTCAAAATTTCTTGCGTATAATCTCCATTGTTTCACTAAAGAATGAAACATATGGCCGTGCAGTTTAACTTTGTCAGTGAACTAGTAAAGAAAGGAGTCATTGCAGTATCACACATTCCAACTCATGATCAAGTGGCAGATGGATTTACTAAACCTATTCCATCCTCACGGTTCATTGAAATCAGACAAAGATTGGAAGTTAGAGAAAATGCACGTCAAATTGAAGGGAAAGTGTTAGATTAATCTACATAAACTAATATTGTAAATTGATAAATAGCAAGGTTGTTATAAGAAGCCCATGGAATCAAGATAACCATAGATTCTTATAACAACCTGAGTGGGTCTCTAGAATCATCTATTGATGTACATAAATGGGAACCAATTATGTAGCTACAATCAATCAATCGAAACAGATTTCATTTCTTCTTCAAACTGATTTAATTTCCTCCGCAATCTCTACCAAAGCTTCCACCTGCGAAACAGACTTGGACATATCTTCAATCAAAAGCTTGCTATGCTCATCAAGAATCAACAAGTAGATCGTAGTTTAAATAAAATTGTTAAATTTTTTGTTTTGAATAATTGTAATTCAGAAATTTTTCAAATAAAGATTGTGATGTTTACCCATTTCTAAACAAAATAAACTCAAATATACTAATTAAGAGTAATACAACAAGTAAATTTTTATTTGATCTAATATACATAGACATTTAGGGCAAGTTCCCAATTGACACTCAAGATGGCTTTAAATATTTTCTAACTATAGTAGAAGATATAAGTAGAACAACTTAGATCTATCTAATCAAAGATAAATCTTTTGCTTATGAATGCATAAAGAAATTCATTATAAAAGTTTGAAACTTTTTTTGCAAAAATATTAAAGTAATAAGGAGTGACAATGGTGGAGAATTTAAATCCAATACTTTCAAAAATATGTTTGAAGATTTTAGAATTATACACCAACTCACATGCCCTTAATACCCTCAACAAAATGCAAGAGTTGAAAGAAAACATAGATGTCTATTAAACATAGCTAGATCTCTACACATACAAGCTAACATACCCTTAAAATATTGGGGAGAATGTATCTTGGATGCAACCTACATAATAAATATAATCCCATCATAAATCTTAGATAATAAAACCCCATTTGAAATTCTACACAGAAAAACCAAAATTTAATTTCTTAAGGACATTTGGGTGTATATGTTATACAACAATACAGAGCAAAGAACATAAGTTCTCTTCAAGAACTTTTAGGGGAGTATTTATAGGATATCTTCCCAATATAAAAGGATATCTAATACTTAGCATAGAAAATCAGAAATTCTACATAAGTAGTGTTGTTTTTAGGGAAGATGTTTTCCCATTCCAACAAACAACACGTAAAATCCAACAAAATAAAATAAATAATATTTTTCCATTGCAAGAAATAATCAATACACATCAACCCAAGGCAATATCAAGTCTGAAAATAACAGAAAAAAATAACAATCCAAACCAGTCTGAAATTATTTTTGGAAAACAGGTCTAGTATAACTGGAAATAACCAGTCTGACCAGAACCAAAATACAAATGAAAAACAGTGTTTTTCAGATAAAATCAATGAAAATTCAGGCTCTGGAATCATTTTTGAAAACTGACCAGGTATAACTGGAAATGACCAGTCTGGTCAGTCTGGAAATGCACTGGAAAAACAGTCTATATCAGATAAAATTGATAAAAATCAAACTGATATAGACAATATAAACATACCAAAAAATACCAAAAAATACACGAAGCTGGAATCCAGAACAGCAAGCAACCTTAGCAAACTCAGAAATACAGAGTAACGGTAAAGAAGCTTCAATTCAAGTTTCTAACAGTCAAGATAATATGGAAAAATATGAAAATAATCATGCTAATAAAAACCAAGATCAAATCACTAAAAATGATAAAACTATAACAACTAAAAATCCAAAACAAACAAGGATGGGAAGATTAATAACCAAGCCTAAACATTTTGAGGATTTCCAAATGGATGATGATCCATCCAAGAAAACCAAATACCCTATGAGCAATTATGTGTCATATCATAGGGTAAATGATAAAAACATAAGGAGTTCCTAAAACAAATCAACAAAAATATTGAACCAACATCATTCAATGAAGCACCAAACAACCCAAAATGGGTAGATGCAATGAAGAAAGAGATGGAAGCCCTCATCTTAAACAACAATTGGACCATAACTGAACTTCCCAAAGGAAGGAAGGTAGTAGGATCCAAGTGGATATGCAAAATTAAATACAAACCAAATGGAGAGATTGAGAGATATAAAGCAAGGCTAGTAGCCAAAGGCTTCTCTCAAAAGGAACGTTTGGATTTTTATGAAACCGCTGCACCTGTTGCAAAAATGACAACAGTAAGGATATTAATTGCTTTTGCAGCACAAAAGATATGGAACCTATACCAAATTGATGTCAATAATGCCTTCCTTCATGGTGATCTTCATGAGGAAGTATATGTAAAGCCACCCCAAGGCCTTCTCATAGAAAGAGACAAGAGTATGCAAACTTAACAAATCTTTATATGGCCTTAAACATGCCTCTATAAATTGGTTTAAAAAATTAAGAAACACTACTAGATTTTGTCTTCATTCAAACCAAATCAGATTACTTTCTATTTATAAGAGAGAAATAAAAACATAATATACCAAATTGCCTATGTGGATAATATTATCATTACAGGTAGCAATGAGATAGAAATAAGCATCCTTAAAATACAATTAGAAAATAAGTTTAAATTGAAAGACCTTGGGAAACTAAACTATTTTTTAGGAATAGAAGTATCATATTCTAGTGAAGGAATCCTATTATCTCAAAGGAAATATGCACTAGAAATACTTGAAGAAAGTGGCATATCAGGAGCAAAAGAATCCAAAATAACAATGGAAAGAAATATAGACCTTAAGAATGAATCCAAATAAATTGGAAACCCAACTTTCTATAGAAAACTAGTTGGCAAACTAATATATCTCAATATCATCAGGCCTGACCTGAGTTATGCAGTTCACTGGCTCAGCTAGTTCATGAGTGAACCAAAGGAGGTTCATCGGAAAGCATTATTTAAAATACTAAGATATCTAAAGAGTGCACTAGGACAAGGCATTTTATATAAAAATAGTGAAGATCTAAGCATTCATGCCTTTTGTGACTCTGATTGGACAGGATGCCAAATAAGCAGGAAGTCAGTAACTGGCTTTTGCATTTTAATTGGAAATTCAGTCATATCCTGGAAATCCAAGAAGCAATCAATAATATCAAGATCCTCATGTGAGGCTGAATACAGGGCAATAGCTCAAACAGCCTGTAAGGTAATATGGATTCATCAGTTAATCAAAGAAATGAAAATCAAAACTAATAATCAAACAACAATATACTGTGATAATAAATCAATAATCAATCTAGCTAATAACCCCGTGTTTCATGAAAGAACAAAACACATAGAGATAGATTGCCATTTTATTAGAGAACTAATTATCCAAGGAGTGTTTTGTCTTAAGCAAATTGGAACAAAATACCAATTGGCAGACATGTTTACTAAACCTATGGGAGAAAATGAGATTACCTCAACCTATGTCAAGCTTGAAATCATAAATATTTATTCCAGAGCTTGAGGAGGGAGTAAAGAAGTAATTAACACTAATTAAGGCTAACTGGACTAATGTGTAATTAGAGAAAACATAGGTATGCAGGTTTGTCAAGAAGGAAATGGAATACAGGGACAAAGCTGCAAATATTTCAATAAATATCCAGATGGGCCAAAGTAATAAAAGAAAACAATTGGGCCGGTATTTGAATTAGTCCATTAAAGATAGAAAGTTGTTAGTGTTAGTTGGTCATTTGGTTCAATAACTTTAGTATTAATACAAATCAGTCTGATTAACATTCAATTAATTCAATCTGATTTCATTTTCTCCTAATACAATAGTTACTACTAATCGTCTACAGTAGTAACCAACGGTTAGAAATTTGGTAATATGAGTAAACCTAATTTCTTCCCCTCCTCTCCGATTTCTCGACGTCTGGCGAGCATCTACTTCCGACTCCGGTGCAGCTCTTCCTCATAGCTAAAGAAGGAAGTTCAATCCCACATTTTAACACTTTCCAACAAAAAGGATTTTCCTTCTTTCTTTCAAATCGTTACAGATCGTATTTGTCTTCCTTCCTATTTTTGTCTCTCCCTTTATTATCATATACCTATCTTTGTCTATCCCTTTATTATCATCTACCTATCTTTGACTCTTCCTTTATTATCATCTTCCTATCTTTGTCCCTCCCTTTATTATCATCTTCCTATTTTTTTTTTGAAAGCATCTTCCTTCCTAGCCCTAACCCTAACCCTACTCCCAGCTAGCCAGCTTCTAGGGAATTCAAAAACATCATATAA
>LFYR01001680.1:522788-533936 GCA_001185155.1 Zostera marina | reverse complement strand
AAAAAATGAAATATATGATGACATATAAGGGTGAGAACGGGACGGTCTAAAGGAATTGAAGTAATAAAATCACTGAAATTAAAATAATAATCTTTATTCATAATTACAGGACTTATGTGAGATTATTTCCTTAAGATTTCTATGCAGGAAATAATGAAATAATAAATAATCTGAGGCGTACAATGCAAAAGTTTCAATAAAACTTGTTAAAGAATAATGATGTTATGCTCGGGGACAAAGATACAAAAGTTTCAATGTAAGGTATTTGGGCTAAATCATATTGGGCCGCGCACTGGGTCAAAGTCAGCTAACTATAAGATTAATTATTATTATGTTAAGATGTAGTAAGTTAATGATTAATCCAAATTGTATTATAGATAAATTATGTATGGTTATGATTAAATTCATTAATGTGATACAGATTCAATTAATTCTAATCTCCCTTCTAATCTTCGAACTACTCTAGGTCGACAGTTAAGTCGGCCAAACCCAATTCTTCCCCTGCGCACACTCCGGCCGAGGATTTCGTTCAAGTTCTGGCCTTCCTTCCGATCAATCCTGCCGGACAGAGTTTTAAGACGGTCGCCCCGGTTTAAAAAAAATAATTTTTAAATTTTTTATTAATTTAATTTAATTTAATTTAAATTATATTAAATATAAGATTATTAAAATTAAAAAATTTAAGAATTAAGGTAAAAAGTTTACCCATTTTAAATTTTAGGTTTACTTTTTTTAATTTTTTTTATAATTCCAGACGGGTCGCCTCGGATTCACCCTGTTCTGCGCCCCGGTCATCGGGTCTGGGGCGGGTCTCAGGGAAGGAAGGTAGGGTGTCTGACGCGCCTCGTTACGCGCCCCATTTTTCCAGAACAGGACGGATACCAGGGCCGCCCTGCCCGCGACCCGTCCCGTTCTCACCCCTAATGATAAATATATCTCTCGAAAGACAATATTTTCAACAAAATGTATTTTGGATTTAGGAGTCAAAAAAATCAGAAAGAACGATGGGTTAGGAGTGGAGGTGAAAAAGAAATGATGAAGAAGAAGATAAAGTAAGAAGAAAGAGAAAGATGATATGTGTGAAAGAGAGACAGAAAGGTAAGCACATAGGGAAAGTAGGGGAGAGTAAAGGTGTGTTCGTAAACAAACAAAAAATATCATCGCAAAAAATAATAAAAATAATAATATAATAAATGGACGTGTGAGATTTTCAATGCATTTATCAAACTGTTGAAACCTTACGATGAGCTCATAAAAAAAAACAGAATATAACTTAATAGTTTACGTTTTATTTTGAAACCTTACTGTTGAAACCTTTTCTTCTGGACGTATCATCGGAATCTTCCATCTCAATCTCACAATTTCTAATCTCTCCTTATAAAATAAGGTTTACAGTAAAAAAAATAATAAAGTAACAAAAAAAAAAAAAATCTTTTCATAGGTTGCTTCAATTCACTCAATTCATGTCATCATTCTTTTTATCTTTATAAACCTTCATTTTTTCCATCCCCTTTTACTTCATCATCTCTCTTCCATTTTAAGTTTGAGAAACCACAAATCCATCATGGCAGCAACAACATATTCATTACAATTTTCATCCTTCTCAAAACTACCCAACAAACCATCCCGTATCTCCTTATCGACCCACTTCACCAACCTACTTCCCAGATTTGGCATCAAACAAGACAAATAACTTGTTTCAAATCTTAGAATCTCGGCAGTTACTTCCCATCCAAACAACTTTGATCAGACAGGAAAACACCATAATATTCGCCCTTCAAGAGAGATCCATTTACTATCAAAATATCAATACCTACCTTAAAGATTATTTTGAGATAGATGAATTCCATGGTTTATTGGTTGCAGCCAGCTTCATCTGCGAACGTCCGCAGGTGAAGCTGGCTACGGATGGGTCATATATCGGATTCGTCGGATTTCAAATCTGACGAATGTGAGGCCTCACCTGAAACTGACACGGTTCCGTCAGATATATCCAGTTCGGTAAGTGAAACATCCACGATCTCGACGAACGTCCTGATTGGGTGAAGTGCGGTACCTCACCCTCACTCCGTTGGACTCCGCCAACCTCTACAGACTCCGATGACCCATCACGGTTCGTCCACAGTCATCCGTCTTGAGGACGAACCGTATGAGAAATGCATCCTCATTGGTTGAGTACATGGTCCAGAAAACAGAAGCCCTTCACGCTAAGGTTTGGAAATAAAAATGAAATTGATAGCACAATTAATTAGGAATTAATCATGATTGTGATTTTGCTTAATATATATATGTATAGATGGGAATTCCCATTCTTCCCAGATTATCTCCCTAAACCTATAATGACTCTGATGGATTATCCCAAAGTAAATACTAAACAGATGATGAATTTCAGCTCATCATGTGTAACCGGAGTTACGTTATCACCACAGATAATAGAAGATATGAGGAAATGGTTACCGTTGCAATACGAAGAAGAAGTCGAGTTGGAAGAGTTACCTGAGGCCACGGAGGAAGAGAACACAGAAGTGTTAGAGGCGGAGGCGGAAGAGTTTGAAGAACCAAGGTGTGAAGAGCAGGTAACAAACCTTAGCAGTAGCATGAAGACTTGTGGGTTACCTGACACACAAGTACAAAGAGTTTATAAAGCATTGGGCAAGAGGCAACGTTTTAAAAATACACGTCTAGCAGGCTACGTGTTGGATTAATGGAGTGGGCTGGGCCCAAGATTATTATTAGTTAAATTGTAGGCATATTTAAGGCTATCTTGTTTTGTTTTGGATTGACAATTTATTTTTTAATAAACCCTAGCCGCTGGATTTCAGGAGGCACTAGGTTCCTCCCAATTTTCACGTTTTGCTGTGATTTCCATATCGAGTGGCTACATCTGGTGCTTTCAACGTATTCTCTCCTCTCGGCGGTGAATGGTATTATCGAGTGGCTACATCTTGGTCGGGAACGACGTTAAGTATTCAAACATCTATTCAAGGGATGTCCTAGCCCTTGACTAGTTCCTTTTCAGGAAAGTGTTGATCTGAAATTTTAAATACATAAATCTGTTTGATTAAGTATTTAATTAATTTTAGGCGAATCCGGATCTAAAGGAGAAAGAAACGTTGTGCTGAACCTTCGGGAACAACGAAAATTATTCAAGGACTATCCTAGTCCTCAACTAGGTCCCCTAAAGGAAAGATAAATTACTTCTACTGAAAATTACAAATACATAATATCATTCTGATATTGTAGGTATGGCAACAATCGAAGCAACTATAGAATTGATGCAAAAAGAGCAAAATGATCATGCCCTATTAATTAATGCAGCGGTAACACAGTTTTCAGCGGTTACAAAACAATTAGAAGCAGTTGTGATAGATATTCAAAATAAGTTGAATATAGATGAGAACAAATCTAATGGTGATCAACCATCTGTTTATAATAAGCAACGTGGTCAGCAGGACCGTCAGCAAAAGATATTCCAAGGTTTTCTGGTAAGAATGTGGAAGGCTGGCTTTTAAAAATTACAAAATTCTTCCGACATTATCACATCAAAGATGAGAAGAGATTATTTCTAGATACACAATGTTTAGAAGGGGAAACCTTAGAGTGGCTAGTCTGGATAGAAGAAGAAAATAATATTGATAGTTGGGAAGATTTTATTGAAGATATAACGAGAAGAGATTTGGCAGAAACCCATACAATGTACCAACGAGGAAGCTGAGTAAGCTAAATCAGGAGTCTCTATCAGCAGTAGATTACCAAAGGAAGTTTGAAAATATGGCTACAAGAGCACATGGAATTTCAAAGGAGGCATTAAAGGAGATTTATATAAGTGGCTTAAATCCAGAAATTCAGGAGAAATTACTTTTAGCAAGGCCTAAAGATATTAATGAAGCCTTTTCGTTGGCCAATATGTGTGATGAAGTTAAAGGAAAAAAGAAAATTAAGGTATGAATATAATTCCTATATTCCACCTCACAAAAGGTCTGAAAATATTATATCAGAAATTCCTAATATTAGGAAACAGTTATCTGAGGAGGAAAAAAAGTGAGAAGGGAGAAATCTCTTTGTTTTAACTGCGATGAGAAGTGGATAAAGGGACACAGATGCAAGGGAAAATTGCTATTATTATCGGTAGATGGTAGCAGGTTGACCGAAATTAATCATTCGGACAGTTCAGATGAAGAAGATGTTCCAGAAACATCAAGACTGTCTAGTGAGCCAAATTTGATTAGTTTGAATGCTATGGAAGGTGTGATTGGTCCTAAAACAATAAGACTAGCGGGTACAATTAATGAAAGAAAGGTATCAGTGTTAGTAGACTCGGGATCAACACACAATTTCATACAGTCTGAGATAGTAGAGAAATTGAAACTCTCGGTGTCAAAAATAGATAATTTTTGTGTCACAACTAGAAGCATGACTCAACTTAAATGCAGCAGAGTTTGCAAGCGTGCAAAAATTATGATTCAAGAAACTGAAATAGAAGTAGATCTATTTCTATTACCGGTTACAGGGGCAAATATCATTCTAGGCATACAGTGGTTACAAACTCTGGGAAGGGTGATTACTGATTATCATGATCTTTATATGGAATTTATCATTAATGGTCAAGTGGTCAAGTGGACAGGGCAGAGTTGGATTGATAATAATCCATTATCCAACAGAGAACTAAAATCGTTAACAGCAAATCAGGAATCGGGATATATGTTGCATTTGCAGTATACGGGCAGTAAAATCAAATGAAGAAACATAAATGACAGAAATCTCTGAACCAATAAAAGAGGTAATAAAGAAGTATTCAGATATTTTTGAATGCCCTACAACCTTACCACCATCTAGAAACAGAAATCATTTTATTTATACGATAGAAGGAGCTAAACCAGTATCTGTTCGACCATACCAATATCCACAGTATCAGAAGGCCGAAATGGAAAGTCTGGTAAAAGAGATGATAAATCAAGGGATAGTCCGGACAAGCACTAGTCCATATTCATCTCCGGTAATATTGGTAAAAAAAAGATGGTGGTTGACGCTTGTGTGTGAACTATAGAGCTCTAAACGCAATAGCGATCAAAGACCGTTTTCCTATTCCAACAATTGAAGAGCTATTAGGAGAACTAAATGGGGCAACGGTATTTTCGAAGCTGAATCTGAGATCGGGTTACCATCAAATTAGAATTAACCCACCTGATATTCCTAAAATAACATTTAGGACGCACTCGGGGCACTTTAAATTTTTGGTAATGCCTTTCGGCCTAACCAACGCACCATCTACATTTCAAGCATTGATGAATGATATTTTTGAAGAGCAATTGAGGAGGATTGTAATTGTGTTTTTCGATGATATACTAGTCTTTAGTAAATCAAGGAAGGAACACACAAATCATCTAGACAAGGTATTCGAGATTCTAAGAAAGCACTTGTTGGCTGCTAAGTTGAGAAAGTGTTCCTTTGAGAGAGAACAACTACAATTCTTGGGTCACATAATAACTAAAAATGGCGTATGTGTAGATCCAGAAAAAATAGATGCAATGATGTGGTGGCAGATTCCAAAGACAATTAAACAACTAAAAGGATTTCTAGGATTAACGGGATACTATCGCAGGTTCATCAAACAGTCTGCCCATTTAGCTCATGCAATGATAGAACTGCTGAAAAAGAAAGAATTTGAGTGGAATGAAGATGCAACGAATAGTTTCACTAATTTAAAAAGAGCAATGCTGGCAGCTCCAGTGTTGGGGTACCCTGATTTCTCAATTACGTTTGTGGTAGAAACAGATGCATCACAAACAGGGATAGGCGTAGTTTTAATGCAAAAGGGGCATCCATTGGCTTATTACAGCAGTAAGCTAACCGGGAGGAGAAGATTGGCTTCTACATATGCAAGAGAGCTATTCGCCATCACACAAGCAGTAACTAAGTGGCGTCATTATCTGTTAGGAAGACATTTCACAATCCAGACTGACAACAGAAGTTTGAAAAACTTATTAACCCAAGTTATTCAAACACTGGAGCAACAAGAGGTCTTGTATAAAATCTTGGGATTTGATTTCGAAATTATATATAAGCCAGGGAAGGATAATGCAGTTGCAGACAGTTTGTCTAGAGTAGACGAATTAGAGGAGATAAGAGGAATGGAAAATGGTGAAGCAGAAGGAAATATGCTATCATTGGTGATAGAAAAAGGATTTATCGTAACAGAATTGAGGAAAGAAATAACACAAGGAAGTTGGAAACCAATTATAAAAAATGAACTAAGTCAAGGGAAGAAAAGAAGAGAGGATTATGACTTTGTTGATGGGCTAATATTTTATAAATCAAGGTTGTGGTTGCCAAAGAATTCAGAGTTGATTAGTAAAATTATAGATATATTACATGTCTCGTCGACTGGAGTAGAAAGGTCTATTAAACGCATTGAAAATTCATTTTGGTGGGAAGGTATGCGCTCTCAAATAAAAAATTCTGTGGATACTTGTTTAATATGTCAACAGATAAAGTCTGAAAACGTCAAGCAACACGGGTTATTAATGCCTTTACTAATTCCGGAGGCGGTTTGGCAGGACATATCAGTCGATTTTATTACGGGATTGCCATTGGTGAAGGGAAAGAGTGTGATCGTGGTGGTTGTGGACAGCCCGTCCAAATTTGCGCACCTAGGGGCTCTAACGTCGAAATATACAGTAACAAACGTTGCAGATTATTTTATCAACCACATTATTAAACTACACGGATTTCCCAGATCAATTGTTTCTGATCGGGACAAGGTGTTCACCGGAAAATTCTGGAGCGAATTAAATCGGATGAATAAGTGCTAACTAGCGATGTCTTCAGCCTATCATCCGCAATTGGATGGACAGACCGAAATAGTTAACAAGGGAATTGAGCATTACCTTCGTTCTATCGTCCATAATAAACCGAGGAAGTGGCTGGAAATTCTACCCTTTGCAGAACTTTGGTACAATTGCAGCTTCCATTCGTCGCTAGGAACATCACCATTCAGAGTGTTGTACAGCAGGGATCCACCGGATATTCCGATCTATATTAAGTCATCGTCAAAGGTACTAGCTGTGGATCAAGAGTTGATAAGAAGAGAAGAAGTATTAAATTCAGTAAAAATAAATTTATTAAAGGCTCAAAATAAAATGAAAGCTGCAACAGATAAAAGGAGAACAAGCATAACATACATTGTGGGGGATATGGTACTGGTTACGCTGCAACCATACAGACGGAGCTCTCTAAAATCAGCATTGCACCACAAGATCGGCCAGAAGTACTATGGCCCATTCACAATAGTCAAGAAAATAAATGAAGTTGCCATGAAGCTAGATCTTCCTGAAACAAGCAAAATACATCTTGTTTTCCACGTTTCAAAACTAAAGACATTTAGAGGTGAAAATAAATTAATCATACCTTGCAGGTTGCCACCCTTAGCTGTAAATAATAGTCCAGTCATTGTGCCGGAGAGTCTACTGTCCAGGAGGATTTTGCTGGTTAAAGGAAAAGAGGAAGATGAAGTACTGGTCCGTCGGTGTGGTCTGGATCCGGAAGAGACGTCATGAGAGAGAATGGTAGATATCGTCGAGAAGTTTCCTTCTATTAGACTCGAGGTCGAGTCGATTCCGGATGGGGGAGGAGTTATAACTGGAGTTACGTTATCACCACAGATAATAGAAGATATGAGGAAATCGTTACCGTTGCAATACGAAGAAGAAGTCGAGTTGGAAGAGTTACACTACAAAAAATCAGCGCAGTTCTGGCGCCCATTTCCCGGTGGCCTGGCCGCCGGTAGATACGACCGGCGGCCAGGCCGACGGAAGGTTACACTTGTCCACCTGCATAATTTTCCCTCGTAAATGAGAGAAATTTTCTGGCGGCCAGGCCGACGGAATATTTTCTTGTAAAAAATGTCAGCGGCCTGGCCGCCAGCTCCAATTTCCCCAACGGTCGGGAAAAAGTGATCCGGCGGCCTGGCCGTCGGCATACTAAAACCCTCAACGGTCGGGAGAAAAATTGCTGGCGGCTTGGCCGCTGGATACTTTTTCCCGCTTGTTTTTTTCAGTAACCAGCGGCCTGGCCGCCAGGATTTTTGGAAAACCCTAAATTTACAACTTGCGCCGCCGTGGTCCCCCGTACAGTAAAACTAAGTCAAACGAAACTTAAGTATTTCCCGGCGGCCAGGCCACCGGGAAATTTTTATATAAAAAAAAAATTCTAGATTTCTTTCATTTTCTTTTCCCCCAAAAACGTCTCCACTACTCCCACTCCTCCCAAACCCTCCCCCAACTTGTCTCCGGTGATCTTCCAGCCATTTCTCTCCGGTGATCTTCGAAGTTCTTCCTAAAGGTATGTTCTTCATCCTCCATTAGTTATCTTCTTGATTTGTTGTTATCTTCAAGCCATTTTTTTCCTCTCATCTTCTTCTAAATGGTTTGCTTAATGAAATAGGTAGTTGGATGTTTAATGAAATAGGTAGATTAAAAAAAAATGTTATTTTAAACAAGTTGGATGTTTAAAAAAAAATGGAAGTGGACTGTGTATTCGTTTATTAACAATGGAAGTGGACTGTGTATTAACAAAAAAAGTTTTGTTATTTTTGTTTGCATCCTTATTTATGTCATTGATAGGCTGTGTTTTTTAACTCTCAATTTCAATCAATGTAAAAAATTCATTTGTTTACAAAGAGATTTTTAAATCTACACCAAGTGGTTCCTTGAAGGTTATTTTCATATTTGATTTGGTTTGATAATATTATTTGCTCTTACTCACAGATCACAGTTCTTTTCCAATTATTGTGCAGTTGAGAAGCTTTACTGATCCAAAAAGGTTTTATAAAAAAACAGAATTGAAATCAAAAGGCTTACCCAAATATTTCCAGGCAAGATAATTATTTGCATTTCACATTTTTATATTTCATCGAGTCACCCAAATAACGTGTTTTTCCTTATTGTTATAAAAAAATTCCCCGACCTATGCAGATGGGTACTGTGAGAGGAAGGGGAGGGGGGGCGGTTGATGAAACATGTTTGCTGGAATGAAACATGTTTGCTGGAATAAAACATGTCCTGCTAGTATAAATCAATAATGATAAATAATAAAACATTCATTGTGTTATCTAAATCCCCAACCAACTTGTGTTATTTAAATCCCCAACCAACATTCATTGTGTTATTTAAAATAACATTTAGTCAGTCCAGCTTATTTAAATCCCCAACCAACTTGTTTTTGAATTATTTATTTAAATATTCTGTTTTGATTAATTATTTAAATTTTCTCTTTTAATTTATGTCATTTTTAGGTTTAATTTGATTGATCGATATATATGTTATGTGTTGATATTTTTTTTGTAGGTATTATATTAGCATTTCCGGTTGAAATTCAATTTGCGTTTTAATCTTCATCGATCGATCAATGTAATATTTTTTATTCATTATTTATTAATTAGTTAATTAAATATAATTTGCATGTTAATTAAATAATTGGAAAATGAAATGCATGTTCTTAAATTGTGTGAATTTAAAAGGAATAAATATTTTTTGAAATGAATGCTATGTAATAATGAAATGCCATGAAATGAATTGAAATACATAAGTTAAAGTGAATGCATGTGTTAAAATGAATGCATAAGTTAAAATGAATGCATGTGTTAAAATGAATGCATGAGTTAAAATGAATGCATGATTTTAAAATAAATAGAAAATTAAATAAATTTAAAAATTAGTTAAATAAATGTTTAGTAATTATTTTATATAAAATTAGTTAAATAATTATTTAATTGAAAAATATTTAAATAATTTATTAATTAATTAGGTTTGTGTTAATTTATTAATTAAATAAGTTAATTTTTTAATAATTTTTTAATAATTGTTGAATATCAAATAATTGTTGAACATCAAGTAAAATTAAAATCATTTATTTAATTAATAATTAAATAAATAAATAAATAATTAATTAAATTAAAATCATTTATTTAATTAATAATAAAATAAATAATTATTTAATTAAATTTAAATAATTATTTAATTAATTAATAATTAAAAAAAGTAACAATCAGATTTTCTATAAGTGTGATTGTTAGTTAATTTTTAAATAATTGTTGAATAATTAATAATTAATTAATTAATAATTAATTAATAATTAAGAAAATATTGGAAATTCCATTAATCAGTTTTTATATTAAGAACTTGATTTAAAATCCAATGTTGAAAACAATTATTTGAAAATTAAAATCATTTATTTAATTAATAATTAAATAAATAATTAATAATTAAATTTAAATAATTATTTAATTAATTAATAATTAAAAAAGTAACAATCAGATTTTCTATAAGTGTGATTGTTAGTTAATTTTTAAATAATTGTTGAATAATTAATAATTAATTAAGAAAATATTGGAAATTCCATTAATCAGTTTTTATATTGAGAACTTCATTTAAAATCCAATGTTGAAAACAATTATTTGAAAATTAAAATCATTTATTTAATAATATTTAAATAATTAATTATTTAATTAAATTTAAATAATTATTTAATTAATTAATAATTAAAAAAAGTAACAATCAGATTTTCTATAAGTCTGATTGTTAGTTAATTTTTAAATAATTGTTGAATAATTAATAATTAATAATTAATTAATTAATTATTAATTTAGACAATATTGGAAATTCCATTAATCAGTTTTTATATTGAGAACTTGATTTAAAATCCAATGTTGAAAACAATTATTTGAAAATTAAAATCATTTATTTAATTAATAATTAAATAAATAATTATTTAATTAAATTTAAATAATTATTTAATTAATTAATAATTAAAAAAAGTAACAATCAGATTTTCTATAAGTGTGATTGTTAGTTAATTTTTAAATAATTGTTGAATAATTAATAATTAATTAATTAATTATTAATTAAGAAAATATTGGAAATTCCATTAATCAGTTTTTATATTGAGAACTTGATTTAAAATCCAATGTTGAAAATAATTATTTGAAAATTAAAATCATTTATTTAATTAATAATTAAATAAATAATTATTTAATTAAATTTAAATAATTATTATCCTTATTTAATTAATTATCTTTCGATTAATTAGATTATCCTTATTTTTTTTAGATGTATTGGTTACTAGTAGCATTCGCTATATCGGTTTTCATGG
>LFYR01001680.1:487228-521022 GCA_001185155.1 Zostera marina | reverse complement strand
TGATTGTCGATTATTCAAATTCAATTCCAATTCCAATATCAATTTCATTTTTAATTTTATTTTCAATTTCATATTAATTTCAATTTTTTTTTTATTTTTCAAAAGTGAACCAGCGGCTAGGCCGCCAGAAATTTCTTCCCGGGAAATATTGACCAGCGGCCAGACCGCCGGAAAATTATTTTCCGAAATTAACAGCCCGCCGGGATATAATTTTCAAAAAAAAATGTCGGCGACTAAGCCGCCGGGACAATTTCTGTTAAAATCGGAATCCAAAATTTTTTGCCGGCAGCTTGGCCGCCGGTATTTCAACAGTTCGGCGACATCAACTCCGGCAATGGAATCTCGTCGGCTTGGCCGCCTGGAACCATTATACCGGCGGCCTGGCCGCCGGAATTTGCCGCCAGAACTGCGCTGGTTTTTTGTAGTGATGACCCCCCCCCACGAACCATAAAGGAGATCCAAAAGCTTATGAAAAGGTGACGGCCCTCAGCAGGTTCTTGTCAAGGATGGCGGACCGACTACGCCCATTTTTCTAGCTCTTAAAGAAACCGGGCCCCAGAGTAGTATGGACGGGCGAATGTGAGGTAGCATTCAAAGAACTCAAAAATCAACTTTCCCGCCTACCAACACTCCGCCCCCCCGCAAGGGGGGAGCCGCTCACCATGTATGTCGCATACTCAGATACGACCGTCAACGCAGTACTATTGTCAGAAGCATAAGGCACACAGAAGCCAGTGTATTACCACTCCCGATCACTGCAGGGTGCAGAGGAAAGGTATCCGAACATCGAGAAGTTAGCCTTATGGGTCTCACACCATAACTATCCTAATGGTCCAGAGGCTGAAACCATACTTCCGCGCCCACACCATAACTATCCCAATGGCCCACCCGTTGCTCCAGCTTCTACAAAAGCCGGACGTCTCCGGACGCTTAACCAAGTGGGCCATAGAGCTTAGCGAGTTCCTGAGGATTCGTGTCCAAACCATGTCAGGGGTGACTTCGTGTCCAAAGAGGATTCGATGTCAGCCTATGTAGTCGAAATCCGAACGGCCCTGGGACGGCTCGAGGAGTGGAAGGTCACCCAGATCGGGAGAGAAAGCAACGGAGAGGCGGACACACTAGCCAAGCTAGGGGCGTCCCTGGGAAAAGCAGAGGGAAGATGGAAACGCATCGAAAACCAAAAGCACACGACGAGGTCCCGCGGAACAAACGCAGCGATGTGCGGGTTAATAACTTCGGGAGATTGGAGAACTCCCATCATGAGGTTCATCGAGTCGGGCGAAAAGCCAACGGACGCCATGGAGGCTAGAAAGCTGAGAAACTGAGCAGCATGCTTCGCGGTGGCCCAAGGCAAACTGTACCGTCGATCCGATGCGGAGGAAGCCCCCCTTCGGCTATGCGTGTCCTGGGAGGACGACAAAGCTATCGCGTGAAGCATCTATGAGGGGGCGAACAAGACCCACCAGGGGGGATGGACGTTAGAAAAGCAAGTGGCCAGGCAAGGCTACTACTGACCCGAGTCAATAAAAGATTCAGAAGAGATAGTGGACAAGTGCGATGAATGTCAGCGTCATTCGAACGTCCAGAGACAGTCGTCCACCATGATGAAAGCAGTAACGACGCCCGTCCCATTCGCGCGATGGGGAATCGACATCGTGGGTCCTTTCCAGCTGGCATCAAGAGGAAGGAAGTTCCTCTTCGTGGCAGTGGATTATTTCACGAAGTGGGCCGAGACGGAGGCCACGAACACGATTACCGAACAGAACGTGGTAAACTTCGTCTTCAGAAGCATCGTATGACGGTTCGGAGTCCCGATCCAAATAATAACGGACAACGGGACACAATTCACGGGGAAGAAGCTAAAGGAGTTCTGCGAAGACAACGGGATCAAGCTAAGCTTTGCACCGGTATACCACCCGCAAACGAACGGACAGGTGAAAGTGACAAACCGAACTATTGTCTCCATCTTGAAAAGAAAGGTGGGCGAGCACCCAGGCAACTGGGTGGACAAAATCCCCGAGACCATGTGGACGTACCGCACAACCATACGAACTCCCATAGGCCAAACACCATTCGCCCTCGCATTCGGGATCGAGGCAGTGGCCCCAGCCGAAGTTGTAGCAACGGGGGTGGACCAAACAAAGGGAAAGCTCTCGACAAGATGGGAAGGCCCATACGTCATCTTGGACGAAATCCTCCCGGGCATCTTCCGCCTCGGAAACGAAGATGGGAAGGAGATAGAGAGGACCTGGCACGCCGATAACCTGGAAAATACAAGTGTTGAAGGCCAAGACGTCGTTTTCGTTTCCCTTTTATTTTGTTACCACGCACGATGTCCAACACAAAGCAATCGGATTTCCCACTTTTCTTTAAAAAATTTCCTTCTTTTTCCTGACAACCAACATAAGGGGGAAAGAGTAAAGAAGGGCCCGTCGTCCAAGCGTCCGAGGAGCAGCCAGTCGAAAGACAAGCGCGCGCCCTCTGACACGTTTAGGTCGCCCGAAACTCACAACGAGAACGAACGAGAGTAGTAAATCGAAAAGAAGGTCCGTCGTCAAAGACGTCCGAATGTACCCAAGGTCGAAAGATCACGCAGGGACATTCGGTAGGCCCAGGCCGCTTCAAAAGAAAAACAAGCAATAAGTAAGAACGCGAAAACGAGAAATTACAAAAAAAAACTAAGTGTCAAGGGCGAAATCATACAAAAAGACAAAAGAAATTACAAACAAACAGGTAAACTAGTCCAAGGGGGGCGGATCGGTGTACTCAGGAAAGTCAGCTTCAAGGTTTTTCTCCTCACCCTCGCTCGCGTTCATGGGGGTTGATAATCAGGACCGTCGTCACTTTCTAGTCATCCCAATCCCGAATGCACCGGGGCACCACGAGGTCCGCAAGGGGTACATGGCCCGCCCGTGTAGCCTTTCCAGAAACCGGCGCGCTTCGCAGTTTGACACTCGGTCGAATGATCCAACTTTAACTCGGTAAGGCGCGCCTCGAAGCCGGGCAAGAACGACGCCATGATTTTCTCCTCGGCAGCAGCCACAACAGCTTTCTCAGCAGCCTCACAAGCAGTTTGAACCTCGACCACACGGAGTCGATGCTCCTCAGCAACCTTAGAGGCACCCTCCACCAACCGATCCCATTCCTAGGCAACGACCGTGAGGTCGCTCGTCAAATGGACGACTTGATCGCGTAACTTCGCCAATTCATCAGCCTGGTCAAGGCCCCGTTGTAGACGGACCTTTGAGAAAAAAGAAAGCTGGAGCATCTGATAGTAGAAATCACGATCAAGCTCCGGAAGCGCACGGGCGAACTGCTTCATATATTCATCTTCTTGCAGCAGCCAAGAATCAACGGACGAAATCCTATTCAAGAGTATCCCAGCAGCACGAGGAACGGACGAAGAGGACTCAACCCCAGCAAGGAAACCGGGGTACTTGGACGATTGCTCGCAGGACTTAACAAACACCTTGAAGAGCACGGGGTTTAAACCTTGGGACAGTAGAGTGCGTCGTACGTCGTTCGAATTCTCAACAGTAGGAGGAGTGCACACCGAAGAAGGGGAGTCCTCTAACTTTTTCTTTTCGGACCGTATCTTCCTCCTCTCGGCCCGGGAGTTGCGAAGTTCAACATCCGGTTCAGGCTCAGATTGTAGAGGCAAAGGAGGCGAAGGAGTCAAGAACCGAGTCTCCTCAACGGCCCGTTTCTTGCTGGTCGAGCGCTTCGACGGATCGTCCCGCTTATAGTCTGTCCGAATAGGCTGCTTCATATGTTCGTCATAGGACCAAGACGAAGCCAGCGCCCGAACTTTCACAGACCCCCGGCGAAAGACATTAATCAGTACGTCATGCGCGTTCCTCTGCTAACCCCTCAAGTCGGCAACGGGGACAGAAATCGTGCGGGTTTTCAGCTGAGTGAGAAGGCCCCATCGGGTCGACGGTAGCGAATCGACGTCGATCGGGCCAAGAGCCTCCAACGACACAAAGAAGTAGCGATCACGCCAGTTATGAGACCGATCAGACATGTGCTCGAACAAAGGAAATCCTGCACGCTGGGAGATCAGCATGCGCCGAGGGTACGAGGGTATGGACATGATCTGGAACCATATGTCGAACACGGGCAGCGAAGCTTCAATCCCACACTTGCGGCAGAGTTGAGAGAACGTTACGAGGAGGTCGACGATAGCCAGATGAATTTGCGAGAAGGACACCTTGCAGAAACGCTCCACCTCACTCAAAAAAGAAGAGAGTGGCAACTTCAGGCCACAGTCGGCATAAGAAGTGTACAAGGACACCATGCCATCCGGCGGACGAGAAGCAAGCCGACTACCCGCCTCTTGGAAGTCAAGGCCATCCTGGCCCATGCGGCTCAACGATTCGTGAATCGCCTCAACGGTGACGGTGGTCGGAGGATCCTTGCCGTCGGGGGTATCAAACAACCCCGACAGGGCATCGGCAGCGCGAGGAACCAAAGAGCCGGCGGTGGACGGAGGAGCGGCTATGGAAAACCTAAGAGGAAAGGGAAAGCGAAAGTGAGGGGAGAGCGAGAAAAAGGGAGGGCGAAAATGAAAGTGGGGAAAGTGAGAAAGCGGAAGGGGAGTATATATAGTGGGGGTAGGGCACAGAAGACGAGGCGTCGCGAGTAGCTGGGGTGGCCAACAAGGCACGGGCCAAGAAGTCGCGAAGGCCCACGGCCCGAATCGTCGGGGAACAGAACAATGGAGGGCACCCGACAGGAACGACGGGGGCGCGGGGTCACCTCTAGCGAGGAGCCTAACAGACAGTCGGGCGTTGGGACACGCTTCAAGCCCGACCGCGCGAGAGTTTCAAATGAAGGGACTCGGGGACGTCCGATACGCACACAAATGCAGGCCAAGAGGACCAACCGTCACGTCGAGGGAAATCGAGTAGCAAGCGGGAGAACTCAGAGCAGAGCAGAACAAAGGACGGGCGAAGAGCACCGATACAGGAGAGGGTTCGCCCAAACGACGAGCGATGGTCGGAGGGATCATCGGGGAATCAAAAGACGAGCTAAGTTCGAGAAGGGTTCGGACCACGTCAACAACGGACGTCGAAGAGCAAAAAACTGCACGAACACGCACATAAAAAAGGCAATTCAAACTACCAATACAACTAAGGCAAAATGTACAAAGTCACATTGACCGACGAAAATTACAACAAAAGTTACAACGAAGGTTACAAGTCCAAACTACGAGAGTTGCAAGAAGGATAAAAGTGTCGATGTCAAAGACGTCGGAGGCGTCCCGGGCGCCACGCCCACAGAGGCCTGGGAACGGACGAGGCGTCGCCCGAAGAGGCCCGAGAACGGGCGAGGATCGCCCGAAGGCGGACCTAACTACCCGATTTCGAAGACCCCGATAAGA
This sequence comes from Zostera marina, assembly GCA_001185155.1. Classification (NCBI taxonomy): domain Eukaryota; kingdom Viridiplantae; phylum Streptophyta; class Magnoliopsida; order Alismatales; family Zosteraceae; genus Zostera; species Zostera marina. The sequence continues at coordinate 515,639 of LFYR01001680.1, read as the reverse complement.
AGTGACGCAGGTCATTAGCCGGAAGGGACGAGGACCTACGGGAACCGCGATAGCAACGCGACCGATGGCGGCGGCAAGAAGCTTCGTCCGAAACGGTGGCAGGCGCGACGTGCAGGGAGCAACGGAAGCTCGACGTGACAACACCAACAGGGGTAGCAGCAGGGACTTCGGGAGCTGGGAGAGGCGGCGGTGAACATCTATCAGGACAGAGTTGAGTCCCTGACTTTCCGATACGGTCATGGTGTGAAAGGCGTCGACGGGCATCAACAGGCACTCCGCCCACGCGGCATGATGGAGCTTCACCTCGTGGCCGTATTCGTCCAAGAATGTCTTGGGCGCTCATCGTAAAAGAGGAGTGGATTGAAGAAAACAAACCACAGACACCCTATTTATAGGAGGAAAGTGAAGGGGAAAGTAGCTCGAACATCAAAGCGTCATAAAGACGGCTCGGTGAGAAGCCCGACGCAATCGGACCAGGTGGTGCCCTACGGACCCCAACCCTCAGCCCCCGGCCCAAGGGGGGGAGTACTATTGGTACCATGGACCGCCCAGCAGTCCATGGACCGAACCAGCCGCACGAATGGGCCGGACAAGGAAGGCTCACGAAATCCGGAGGCCTCTGAGGCAAACATTATAAATACCTCTCCTGATCTAACATGAGAGGGGGTTGACAATTGAAAAGGAGAATACTTGAGAGAGTTGTGTGTGTGAGCATTCACCTACGAGCCCACACACCATCAATACTGTATCACCATATACATAGTTGACAATTGACATTAAAGGTGAGAATGAGTCAAGGTCATAGTTGAAACATACATTTGCTTGTCTGGGGCAGCAAATGAGACGAAATTTTTACCCTAATAATAGAATATGGTGATGTAATATGCTAAAAATATAAACCAACAGGAAACCAAAAATGGAAAGGAATGAAGTTTTCATTTCAGTCATTTTGTTGTGAAAATGGAGAGAATTCTCTCAATTCAGTGTTACCTTTAATTTTGACTGTATTAACTGTCAACTAATATCCTTCATAAAAAAAACTATCAACTAATATAATTAATGGATGATATGCACACAAACTCACAAAATGAACTTGAGAAGAAGAAAAATACAGGTTTGAATGTTTGATAAGATCTTTTTAAGTTTGAAAATTTCAGAAGTTAATTTGAACAACACACGTGATCGATTGATTGATCATCTTGGACCGGAGAGTTCAATTGCTTCAAAATTGGAAGATTCGTCAACAGGTACATCAGAAAAGCTGCATGATCTCACTGTATAGAAAGTATTGTTATTATCATCACCTCCATGATCATCGATATGATCCCCTAATCCTGATGATGTCCAACCACATTCCAAGGCTTTAACAACATCCGACATTTTAGGTCGATCACCTGGAACTGATGAAGTACATAATAATGCTAGTTTTACGGTATTCTCTAACTCGATGGGATCAAAACAACATTTCAGATCCCTGTCAACCAAAGTCTCCAGCTTTTTTTCTTCGTAAACACTCCGAACCTGCAAGTAATAACCCCAAAAAACATTCTATAGAAATTATTCAGGTTTTACTGTTTTAGTTTAATTACTTCACACTTACCCAGTCAAGAATCATTCCTTTTTGAGCAAGTCCATTTCCAGCACCAGTGATCAGGTCGAGAATTAAAATACCAAATCCAAACACATCTGTTTTCTCCGATGATTGGCCGGTGGAGAGATATTCTGGGGCAATATGGCCAATGGTGCCTCTTACAGCAGTCGTGACATGTGAATCTCTTTGATCTAAAAGTTTCGCAAGACCAAAATCTCCAACTATTGCTTCAAAGCTCTCATCAAGTAGAATGTTTGCAGCTTTTACATCTCTGTGAATTATCTTAGGGTTGCACTGCTCATGTAAGTACACAAGTCCACGAGCAGAACCGAGAATTATACACATTCTCTTGTTCCAATCCAATGTAGGCTTCTCACCATGTCGATCTATACAACAATTCGAAAAAAAATAACAATACCAGATCAAAATCCAAAGTTTCAATATCAGCCCTTTAAATCTGTTTTTAAATACCTCTTAATCGATCAGCAACACTTCCATTTTGCATAAATGGATAGATTAAAAGCCTCTCATTAGGAGTCATGCAAAATCCATACAGTCTCAAAAGGTTGCGATGAAGAGCTAAACCAATCATCTCAACTTCGGTTTGGAACTGAACTTCTCCAGTGAAATTAGGGTCTTGCAATCTCTTCACTGCCACTACACTTGTGTTCCGGAGAGTTCCTTTGTAAACCACCCCAAATCCACCATGACCTAAGATGTTTTTAGGGTTGAAATTATTTGTAGCAATCTGGAGCTCTCGAAATGAGAACCTCTTCAGATGACCCATATCAATTTCACAATCAGCTTCAATGCCTGCAAATAAAATATGAGGCCATTGACAGCAAATATTAAGTTTAATTGAATATGGAATACTTACCATGAGAAGAACATGAAGAACACCATCGGCCTACATACATCCAAAGAATAAATAACATGATGGTGACGGCAAGTGCAGATCCAATGCTAATTGCTACATCAAGCACCAAATGACGCCGGTTGCTGGATTTTTCTAGCGTGTTTGTTTCTGTGATATTAATATGAGCACATCAAATAATATTAAAATATCATGCAACCTATATTTGCAATTTATTTAATCAATAGATGAATGAATTACCATTTATCACAACTGGATGAACATTCATGCAATCCTGTAGTGACGAGGTTGGAATGCAAAGAAACTTATTACCAACAACACTGGAAATGTAGCACAAAACTTTAGTTATCTTTTAAACCAACCTTAAACTCTGAAATTGAATAAAAAAATACAAAAAGATTCGACCCAGCCGACCTGTATTCTTTTGCCAGAATGTTAGGAATAGGACCAGTGAGATTGTTGAATGATAAATCTCTGTTGAAGCAATTATCGAAGATTACGCACAATGCAATGGATCGTAAAGAATAGGAAGAAGACTGTAATTGATATTTGAGATAACAAAGACAAACCAACACATACAAGAACAGAAGACCTGTAAGATTAGCCACGATTCCAGGGATCTGTCCTGTTAGATTATTGTGGTTAAGTCTCCTGCAGATTCAAACACAAAAACTAGCTCAATTTCATGTAATTTAGTCGATAATTATTTAGTAACCCAAAAATAATTTTACTTGCATGTAGCTTAAGTGAGTTAGATAACCCAAAGAGCTTGGAATCTCCCCAATGAAATGGTTGCCGGAGACATCGAATGTTTTCAATTGGAGGAGCTTTCCAATCTCAAGAGGAAGACGACCCGATATCTTATTATTCTGCAATAACACTGTCTGGAGATGAGTCAAGTTTCCAATGCTTGGAGACAATGTTCCTTCCAAACCATTTCTAGCCATTTCACTGGGAGTGGGAGGAAAAGAAAAAAAAACAAATGATTTGTTTCAAAATTGCGTACATTAATTAAAAGTATAATTAGGTCAGAAATTCAAGGAGAGTAAAAAAAAAGTTGGGGTTTTAAGTTTACAGAGAGATGACGACGCCGTCAGGGGAGCAAGCAACCATAGACCAAGTGCAAGGATCAACGGAGTTAATATCCCAACCATCCATAACTCCAACTAAGTCTCTCATCTTACTCTTTACCGACATAAGCGCCGCAACTTCCCATCCACACCAACATTCTCAGAAACTAAGATTGGGAGAAGTGAAAAATGAATAAAAAAACAATTTTTTTTTAGGGATTTCATTTCACCTTCGTAGTTGATGCCCTGAGGCGAAAGAAGCGAGTCTGTTGCCAAAACCAAACGCAGAGATAAGAAGAGAAAGAAAACGAGAATCGCCATCAGTTCGAACCCCGTAATCTTACACGGAGGTTCAGGATTCCGCCCGGCGATGTTACTGCAAGTGATAACTATGGTGGTGGAGTAGAAATGGTGGCAGGAGTAGTGGAATCTTCGGAGCATCGAAATGTGGAGTAGAAATGGTGGTGGATCGGATGTCGAGGGTTGAGTTTAACGCCATGAATAGAATACTCCTCTACTTGTCTCGAGCCTTTCTTCTTCTTCCTACTCCGACTCTCCTACACTCCGTCCTATATATATATATAAAAAAAAGATTTTTTTACACTCAAATAAGTCAAATTCTTCACTTTCATTCAAGAAATTACTAAACTATGCTAAAAATTATATTTTTTTTTAATAAATGAAAGACACCATGTTAATAAGTTACTGAAATCTATATTCGAATCCGCATTCAAATTCGAATATGAATATCCGGATTCAGATTTTTGGATATCCGGATTTTATTCGGGAAGGGATTCAGATATCTGAAAAATCCGTCGTTAAAATCCGAATTCGTTTAAAATTTTCGAATTTGTATATCCGAATAAATATAAATTGACTTTCGAAAATTTGGATTTTATGATAATTAATTGATTATTAATTAAGTTTATTAATATATTTTTATAATTTTATTTTAAGATTTTTATAAAAAAGTTATCTGGATTCGGATATCCAGATAATGATTCGGATTCAGATACCTGCATATCCGATCCGAATCCGACCGATTTACATGTTAATATGTTTTTTAACAAAAATTATCATGAGATTATTACAATTTAAGATTATTTAAGGTTGTCTTTTTTGTAATAAATGAAATATTGAATGGTAACCATCCAAACTTTGACCAAAGACGAAATTGGTTAAATCATCCCAACTTTGACAAAGGGCGAAATTGGTTAAACCAAGTTAGATTTGACCATAATATACATAACCGAATGTGAAATTGAACAAATTGGTGTAAATTTGATCAGGATTAGTCAAACAGATAGAAATTTGACCAAAAATGATCAAGGCGTTCCAATTTAGACCAACATGGTCAAAACGGTGCAAGGTGGTAAAAATAGTGTAACGTTTCCTAGAAAGGGTCAAATTCTAAATTGCAACAAGATTGGTCAAACCAAGGGTAAATTTAGTCAAATCCCAATTTTGACCAAAAACGAAATTGGTCAAACCCTAACTTTGACCAAGAGTAGCACCCCAAGCTTGGCCAAGGATGGTCAAATTAAGAGGTTTTTAAGAGTTCCTTGATACTCTAAGGTACTAACTTACCCGTAAAAGTTAGAGGTTCTTAAGTGTGCCCTTGATACTCTAAGGTGTGAGTCTACCCGTAAAAGACTGGTTCCTAAGCGAATTAGCATTAAAGCTTAGAGAGGTTTTTAAGAGTTCCTTGATACTCTAAGGTACTAACTTACCCGTAAAAGTTAGAGGTTTTTAAGAGTGTCCTTGATACTCTAAGATGTAAGTCTACCCGTAAAAGATTGGTTCCTAAGCGAAGTAGTCTTAAAGCTTAGATAGGTTTTTAAAAATTTCATTGACACTCTAAGGTTTTGCCATTACCTTTAGGCCAGTGAATTCCGATAGTGTGTCGGGACTGGACTAGCCCTTGTTTGGGTGAACCAGTATAAATCTTTGTGTTGTTCTTTGTTAACTTTAGTTTTATTTATTGTCTAAACAACACTTAATTAAAAAGATTCCTCTTCCAGTTATTTGGTCAAGTGTAAAGGTTGACTACTTTCTGCAGATCCCTCATCCAGTTATCTTGTCAAGTATCTGAGGTTATATTTATTGTTCAAATCTCTATCCAGTTATCTGGTCAACTATTTACTTATCATTTTTATCTAGTTATCTAGTCAGATATTTACTTATCATACATATCCAGTTATCCGGTCAGTTATTTACTTATCATTTTATAACCAGTTAAATGGTCCTTTACTCTAATAATATAACTTAGTATCTATATACTACAGTTGTTTATAAAGCATTATCTAATAAACTGACTCAGTATTCATATACTGTAGTAAGCTTTGAAGAAAAAAGGTAAGAATACAAATATATATAATATTATATTGTAAGATATAATATTATAATCCTTTTATTATTATTCAACCATTTGTGTATCAAGTATTTGCAGGTAATTCCGCATTTAACCTGCCTAATCGAAAAAGAGGCTATTATCCCTCCTTATAGCCTCGGATTTCGATCCAACAAGTGGTATCAGAGTCAAATTCCGTTGAAGTTAGACTAACATCTCACAACAACAACTATGACACCAAATGGTGAATACATTACTGGTCTTGCATCGAACAAACCCCCCAGGTTCGATGGAGTAAAGTATGACTTTGGGAAAAAGAAGATGAAGGTATACTTGAAGTCAATCAACAATGGAGCCTGGAAGATGATATTGGAAGACTATGAAATTCCAACAAGCAAAGAAGAGACTTGGGGAGAAATGGATATCCTCAAGGAAAACAACAACTCAAGAGCATTGAATGCTCTATACAGGGCACTCATTGAATCTGGGTACAGTAGAATTCGATGCTTGGATACAACTCACAAGGTATGGAAAGCATTGGAGGATCTGCATGAAGGAACCTCCCATGTTAAAGAAAACAAGTTGTTACATGCTACCTCTCAGTTCGAAAGATTCTCTATGAGGGAAGACGAGACTATCGCAGAAATGAACATTAGACTATCACAAATAGTCAATGATCTGGCTGGACTAGGGGATCCAGTAACTGAGAAGATGCAAGTAAGCAAAATTCTGAGGAGCCTTCCAAACAAGTACTACTCCAAAAGGAATGCTATCGAAGAGGCTCATGATCTTAACAAACTTACAGTTGTGGAACTCTGTAGAAATCTGATGGCTTATGAAGAAGAAAGATTCATCTCTAGAGCTAAAGAAGAGAAAAAGGATATTGCTCTTAAAAGTCAATCTGACAATGAAACATCAGAGGATGATCTAGCAATGATCACCAATCATCTGATAAGACATCTGAAAAAGAGGAAAGAGAAGAAAGACTCAAGGTCAAGTCATCAGAAGTTCGACAGAAAAATGAGCAAGGAGTCAAAAGAACCAATCTGTCATCTATGTGACAAGCCGGGACACATCAAACCAGAATGTCCTCTGCTAAAGAAAGAAAAAGCAAATCATGCACAATGGAAAGACTCCGACTCAGATCAAGAAGACTGCCTCATGGCTCATGAAAGCGACTCTGAGGTAAGTTTTTTAAATACTAGATTTAATTTTTTAGAAGAAGCATATCTAGAGTTAATGGAAAAATATAAAAAAGAGAAAAAATTAACTAAGTCATTAAAACTAGAATGCATGAATAAATCACACATAGATCAATCTATTGAATTAGAAGAATCATAAAAGGAATGCATGCAATTGAAAGAAAAAAAATCTAAAACACTCAAGTAAATTAGACAAAGATAAAGAAAAAATTAAGATAAGAGTTAAAACTTTGAATTGCTTAATATTTTAGAATCTGAAAAGAATCAACCTAAGGAAATAAATAATGATAAGATTGAATTGCTAGAATTAAAAATAGATAATTTTAAAGAAGATATTATGTTAAAAGAAAAAGAAACAATCATGCTCAAAACAGATATAGAATCTAAGGATAAAATCATACTTGAGCATACAAAAATTATCTGAAAAATGTAATGACATGCAATTACAAATCAAAAGAATAGATCAAAAGAATAATGTTCTTGAAAAATTCTCAAATAGTTCATCTAAGCTAAATGACATGTTGCAAGGTTCAAGCTCAGGTCAAAAGAAATTTGGCTTAGGGTTTGAATCAAATGCACCTATTAAAAAACCTTTACATGCTTTAACTTATAATGATTATTTTGTAAGAGAATCTAGCTACAGAAAACCTATTCATCTTAAGAAAAAGAAAGATCTATCTAAGATGAATCATCCAAAACAAAAATGGATGACCAAGGATGAGTTAAAAAATTATAAGCAAATCAACTATGTTAATTCATCTGGACCCAACTTAGTATGGGTACCAAAAGGTTATTCAACTCTTTCAGAAAAAACATGTGTCAAAATGGCTGTTCGACAGTGGATGCACAAGGCACATGACTGGAGATTCAAGTCTGCTGACAGACTTGACCGACTGGCCTACTACTAAGAAGGTCAAGTTCGCCGATAACAACGAAGGTACCATTATAGGTAGGGGTAATATAGGTAATATAGATAGACCATTTCTTAGAGATGTTTACTTAGTTAATGGCCTTAAACATAATCTTATCAACATAAGCCAATTATGTGATAATGATTGCACAATTAAATTTGAAAAACATCTATGCTCAATCATTAACTCCAAGGGAGTTATAATTATTGCTAAAGGATATAGGAAAAACAATGCTTATTCCATAACCTTTAATCCCTCCAAGCCAACTCATGACTTCTGCATGATTGCAGCAAGTGATGAAAAAACTTCATGGCATAGAAGGTTAGGTCACACCAGTTATTCTCGATTATCCAAACTATCAAAAGAAGAACTGGTAACTGGACTACCTAAAATAGCATATGAGAAAAGTAATCTCTGTGATGCTTGACAAAAAGGGAAACAGCATAAAAGCTCATTCAAATCCCTTACAGATATTACTACGTCCAGACCTTTGGAACTTCTGCACATGGACTTATTTGGGCCAACCCAAACCCAAAGTCTTGGCGGAAAAAGGTTTACGTATGTAATAGTAGATGATTACTCAAGATTTACTTGGGTTTTCTTCTTACGAAATAAAAGTGACTCATTCAACGAGTTCTCATCATTTTGTACACGTGTACAAAATGAGAAGGATGTCCTCATAAAAAGAATCAGAAGTGATCATGGAGGAGAATTCGAGAACTCTGAGTTTGAAAAATTTTGCAAAACTCATGGAATAAAACATGAATTTGCTTTTCCCCAAGCACCCCCTCAGAATGGAGTTGTTGAAAGGAAAAACAGAACTCTACAAGAGATGAGTATATCTATGTTACAAGAACATGATTCACCACAGTATCTCTGGGCAGAAGCTGTTAACACAGCCTGTTATATACTAAACAAGGTGATTATTAGAAAAACCTTGAACAAAACTCCATATGAGATCTGGAATGGAAGAAAACCAAAAGTCTCATACTTCAAGGTCTTTGGATGCAAATGTTACGCTCTCCGAACAAGAGACAATCAAGACAAATTTGCTCAGAAGTCTAATGAAGGTATTCTGGTAGGATACTCTAGTAGGAGCAAAGCCTACAAAATTCTTCTCAAAGAAAAACAAATAATAATCGAATCATTACACGTTGACTTTGATGAATCCACTCAGACAACCATTATAGAAGAAGACAAGATAGTTCCAGAGCCAGAAATCATCATTCCAACTGAAGAAACTACCAATGATGAAATCGAAGTCTCTGAGCCTCCATCCAATAGATTGCTCAAAAACCCACACTCCACTGATCAAATCATTGGTGACCATCAAGCTGGTGTTAGAACCAGATCGTCCATTCAAGGAAACAGTGTTCTTGACTGTTTTGTCTCTCAAATTGAGCCCAAGAAAGTTGATGAAGCCCTCGACGACAACTACTGGATTCAAGCTATGCAAGAAGAACTCAACCAATTTAAGAGAAATGATGTATGGGAACTAGTTCCAAAACCAAAAGATACATCAATCATTAGAACAAGATGGGTATTCAGAAACAAGCTGGATGAAGATGGAACTATAGTCAGAAATAAAGCTAGACTAGTTGCTCAAGGATACAATCAACAAGAAGAAATTGATTATGATCAAACTTTTGCACCAGTAGCTAGACTAGAATCTATCAGAATGCTTCTATCCTTTGCATGCTACAAGGATTTCAAATTATATCAAATGGATGTAAAGAGTGCATTCTTGAATGGAATAGTCAATAAACAAGTATATGTCAGACAACCCCCCGGATTTGAAGATTACAAAAATCCTGATCATGTCCTTAAACTTAAGAAAGGCCTCTATGGTCTGAAACAAGCACCCCGAGCTTGGTATGAAAGACTAAGAAACTTTCTCATTTCTCAGGAATTTAGAATGGGGAGTATATAGATAACACATTGTTCATTAAAAATGTCAAAAACGACATTATTCTAATCCAAATCTATGTTGATGACATTATATTTGGATCAACCGATGATACTCTATGTAAGAAATTTTCCAAACAAATGGAAGATGAATTTGAAATGAGTATGATGGGAGAGTTGACTTTTTTCTTAGGTCTACAAGTCAAACAGAAGGAGAATGGAATATTTCTGAGTCAAGTCAAATATGCTAAAGAACTGATAAAGAAATTTGACTTGACTGAATCAAAATCTATGCCAACTCCTATGAGTTCAACACTTAAATTGGATAAAGATGTTGAAGGTCAATCAGTAGACATTAAGAAATACAGAGGAATGATTGGATCACTGCTGTACTTAACAGCTAGCAGACCAGACATCATGTTTGCAGTCTGCTTATGTGCCAGATTTCAATCAGACCCAAAAGAGTCACATCTCAAAGCGGTTAAAAGAATAATCAGGTATATCAAAGAAACAGTTACACTTGGATTATTCTACCCTAAGGACAACTCATTCACACTGACAGCATACTGTGATGCTGACTTTGGTGGATGTAAAACTGATAGAAAAAACACTAGTGGAACATGCTTTCTGTTGGGAAGCTCACTCGTAGCATGGTCATGTAAAAAGAAAAATAGTATTGCTTTATCCACTACTGAAGCAGAATATATGGCAGCATCTAATGCATGCGCTCAAATTTTATGGATGAAACAAACATTATCTGACTACGATGTAGCTTTAGAAACAATAGCTCTTAAATGTGATAACAAGAGTGCAATTTGTCTATCAAAAAACTCTGTGTTACATTCAAGATCTAAACATATTGATGTCAGACATCATTTCCTTAGAGATCGTGTAGAAAAGAAAAATATCTGCCTAGAATATATTTCTACTGAAGATCAAATGGCTGACATCTTTACTAAACCCTTAGATCAAGAAGTTCATTCGAAAATCAGAAGATCTATGGGTATATGTGAGCTTAGTGAAATTTGATTGGTTATAAATCAATGCATCTCAAACTTTAGTCTTAATATTTTTATATTTATAACCTTGATCATGATTCAAAATTATAAGATCACATTAAAACTTATAATCTTATACAAGTACAAGTATGCAAATAAAATGATCTTATGCATGTTTTAAAACTATATAACACATACATGCATAAATGGAAAATATGCAAATAAATCTACGCATAAGTTAAACACATGCTTGCATGACTTTCATATATACCATGTGATTACATGCATACTTATAATTAAACACTATTAATACATTGTATGCTACTTACATAGTTACATGAACATGCTTAAGATAAATTAAAGTTATAATGCACTATTTAAACTCTAAGCATGTGCTATATATACATCATGCATGTATCTATGAATTATTTCAAATTAAACATGCACAGTATACATGATTTGTTACACCATTAGACTGTTGCGAGTATTTTTCTTTGGTAAAACAAAGAATTGCATTACTGCTCCTCGAAATTAAAAGCACGCGATTTTCAACCTCCGATCACTATACATGATTCTCGAGAAACTCGGAGAAAGATCTGCGAAATCTACGAATCTGCACCAAATCTATCCGTTGCAGAAATACGTCTTGGAATGATCAAAAGGTATGGTTAAATATTTTTTTATATATCAACTGTTGTATACCTAAATAGTAGAAAATCAGATTAATTATGATCTACCCTATGCTTCATATCAAATCAAGCTAATCAATTCAGCTTGGTAATCATGATCTTTTAGCTCAGGAGAAGATCAGAAATCTCTTGTTGAGCAATACATCAGCCAGAATCTCTTTAAAAACTCTAAACTTAGCTGATATCTTAGATCATCATCATGAGATTTCATCTAGGGTTATACTCGATATTAAAAACTCTACACTTAGCTGATATCATAGATCATCATCATAAGATCTCTTCAAGAGTTTATGGAAAACTGAAATTCCTTCTCCCAAGCTTACACGATAAGCTCAAAGGTCACCCCCAAGGCTTATTTAAATCAAGAAATCAGTGAGCTAAATCACACTTCTCTTACTCAAAAAAAACAAAAACTCACCCATTCCTACCTCTTCCATTTCAAAATGGGTTCTTATGATCTAGATTGGAAAAAGGTGATGGATCTTATAAGAGACAAAGGGAAGAAGCAGGAGAGTCAATCCACAACCAAAGATGAGACAACTACTCACTTGCTTAAGGAGATCGATGAGGCAAAATCAAGGATTAAATGGCTTGAGTCAAGTATTAAAAAACAAGGAGATCTGATCGCCGACATGCAACATCAAATCGATCTATTGAAAGCTCCCACTGAAGAAGCCAACACCATCACTGAATAACCATAGTGTTAATATTTTTTTGTCTAGGTTTTTGTCTCATCGCGTACCTTGATGTTTTGATATCATCGTATCTTGTGTTAATGTTCTATCTATATCATTTTGAAGGTCCATTAGTGATCTTAAATCTCATTGAATATGAGATTAACTTTGTATTTCCCTTGTCATCAATATGAAGATCAACACTTTAGTTAAAATCTTTTTTCATATAAGGGCATGCATGTAAGGATAGAACAAGTTCACAGAAACTTAAAACATCTAAGGGCTGCATGGTTAAGTATTATAACTTCAAGGATAAAATGAATATTTTATGAAGTAAATAATACGCGAAAAATTCACTAAACTTGAGGAGTTAAGTGATATTTTTTTCAAGTGAATTGGTATTTAAAAACTTCAAGGACTTAGAGTAAATATTTACATGAAGTTTTTAATTGAAAAAATTAATTAGAAACATTTAATACTTTCAAGGATTTAAATGAAATTTTTTAAGTATTAATCCAAGTATTCATCATAACTTCAAAGGGCTTAAATGAAATTCTTTAAGTGAAGTTTTATTAAGACTTTAAGAACTAAAATGAAAGTTTTTAAAATCTTTTAAAAAACTTAGTGGATATTTACATGATTACATATTAGCCACTAAGACATAGATTTTAAAACTTTAAGTGCTTAAATTTTCTTAAAGTCATTAGTGAATCATGTATTATTCATACATATCATTCATTCACTAGAATATTTTATGGATTATAACATCATAATATCTTTAATCCATACTACATACATGTTAAGATCATCTTCATCCATAACACACACGTGTTAGTATTCATTGCATGATCTTAACACAAAGACAATTAAATTCATCATATCATATATACTTGCCTTAAAATGTATATCAAAATTAGTACTCATATTATATTTTCTCAAATGAGCAAAATTATATCTCTCCTATATATATGATTGACTAACACTCTTATAAGCTAAAAGTCACATTTGGTCAACCACGAAACTCAAATTTGTCATCAAGCTCAATGAGGTATGAACTTTTATTTTCTCCACAAATTCGATATGTTCTATCATTAAGGGGGAGATACTCAGGTATCAAGTTTTAACTTTGTCAATACATTATTGTTTTAAGGGGGAGATATATTATCCACTATTTTAAACTGAATATTATGAGTCAATAATTCAGGGGGAGCATGCTCATAAGGGTAAATTAAAATATTGACTAAACATGAATTAAAACATATATGCCATCGACAAAGGGGGAGAATGTAGAATCAAAATTATCGATATAGAATTATATTTTAATCATATTAATATTATCCCTAATTACACTATTAATCCAAAGGGTAAAATTAGTCAAGATTAGACCTAACTTAAATTAATTAAGTCAAAGGTTTAATCAAAGTCAAAATCGAATTGGTTCAATTGCATAAATACCTTGAATATAATTATTATTGTTATCTCTAACATTTTAGTCAAAGTACAATAGCCAAGGAGCAAAAGACACTATTTACAAGTGAATCTTCTCAAGATCTTGTCAAGGGGACAAAGATATCCTTGATTGAAATCATATCTACAAAAAGCAAGCTTCTACTATTCAAGCTTTTTGGGAAGACAAAATATTAGACTTTTGTGAGGAATCAAGGAACCATCCATTGAAGATCCAAAGGTGGACAAGTGATGACCTAGGCTATAAATTGAGGACCAAACCCTCCATTTTCGTTCACCACACTCAAAGCATTTCAAAGAACTTCCACTCCACATCTTGAGATCTACAAAGTGTTCTTGCTTCTAAGTCTCCAAGCTTCCAAAAGCTCTCAAGTGTCCAAGCTTCTAAAAGTTTCAAAAGCTCTCCAACTTCTACTTCTAACCTCCTTGTTCATCTTTACAAGTAAGAAATTTTGTGTGCTTTAAACATTTCACTCCTTTAATCCTCTCTTGTGTGTGTCCACTTTAGTTGAGAGGTTTGTCTCAATATCACCAAAGTGTGAGAGAAGGTTTTTGAGATCAACCAAAAAGCTCTTGTTTGGTTTTATAGAGTTTCCGGGAAAACTCTTAGGTGGAATCTACCTTGAAAGATTAAGAGGTTTTTAAGAGTTCTTTAATACTCTAAGGTCCTAATTTACCCGTAAAAATTAGAGGTTCTTAAGAGTGCCCTTGATACTCTAAAGTGTGAGTCTACCCGTAAAAGACTGGTTCCTAAGCGAAGTAGCCTTAAAGCTTAGAGAGGTTTTTAAGAGTTCCTTGATACTCTAAGGTACTAACTTACCCGTAAAAGTTAGAGGTTCTTAAGTGTGCCCTTGATACTCTAAGGTGTGAGTCTACCCGTAAAAGACTGGTTCCTAAACGAAGTAGCCTTAAAACTGAGAGAGGTTTTTAAGAGTTTTCTTGATACTCTATGGTTTTGCCATTACCTTTAGGCCAGTGAATTCCAATAGTGTGTCGGGACTGAACTAACCCTTGTTTGGGTGAACCAGTATAAATCTTTGTGTTGTTCTTTGTAAACTTTAGTTTTATTTATTGTCTAAACAACACTTAATTAAAAAGATCCCTCTTTCAGTTATCTGATCAAGTATAGAGGTTGACTACTTTCTGCAGATCCCTCATCCAGTTGTCTGGTCAAGTATCTGAGGTTATATTTATTGTTCAAATCTCTATCCAGTTATCTGGTCAACTATTTACTTATCATTTTTATCCAGTTATCTGGCCAGATATTTACTTATCATACATATCCAGTTATCTGGTCAGTTATTTACTTGTCATTTTATATCCAGTTAACTAGTCCTTTACTCTAATACTATAACGTGCACTTATAATATAACTTAGTATCTATATATTATAGTTGTTTATAAAGCACTATCTAATAAACTGACTCAGTATTCATATACTGTAGTAAGCTTTGAAGAGAAAAGGCAAGAATACAAATATATATAATATTATATTGTAAAATATAATATTATAATTCTTTTATTATTATTCAACCATTTGTGTATCAAGTATTTGCAGGTAATTCCGCATTTAACCTGCCTAATCGAAAAAGAGGCTATTATCCCCCCCTTATAGCCTCGGATCTCGATCTAACACGCCACAGTCTCTATGCCAAACATAAGGAAATTCAACCAAGCACCAGACAAAGCATGTCTGCAAGAGATCTTCATTCTAGGTAACCCAACAACATGGATAAATAAAAGGGTAGGAGAGTATAGGATCAACAGTAGGATCCATAAGGGGTTTGGAAATGTTGTACTCTTTAATCTATGGCCCGATATGAGGTTGGACAGCCACTCCGGGGGCACGTATGACCATCGATCTTAGGATCGTTCAAGAGAAGAAAAAGCCTTTCAGGTTCACCAACTCATGACTTAAAAAAGAAGAATTACAAGGGATAGTCAGAGATGCTTGACAGATTTAGGTATGGGGGACTTCGATGTATATATCCACCAAGAAGCTAAACAATATGAAGAGGGTACTTAAGAGGTGGAAGACATCGGAGGACCAAGCAAGGTGAAGAATCGCCTAGGCTGAGAAAGAGATCCAAAAGAATGAGAGCTTGCTAAAGGAAAGCCCATTTGATGAAACAATACATGAAAGGCTAAAAGGGTGTGTCAGAAACTAACAAACCCTAATACAGGTTCAAGAGGAGGATGCAAGACAGAGAAGTAGGGTGTATTGGCTCCAACTTGGGGACAAGAACACCAAATTCTTCGCAGCATGACGAAACAGAGAAAAACCCTTAACTCCCTGTATAGGATGTTAGGGCCAAATGGGAAGATGTTGGTCTCGAGAAGCGAGATGGAGGAGAAAGAAGACACTAAAACACTTTCAAGCCTTATAATATGCTGAGGGTAGGGAGAGTTTGAGTAGCACCCTTAGAAATTTCACAAACACAATCACAGACTAGCAAAACTCAGACTTAGAGGAATTACCTACATACGAAGAAGTTAAAAAGGTAGTTATGTATTTGAACCTAGACAAGAGTCCTGACTCGGATGGCTTCAACGGAGCTTTTTTTAGAGTTTTTTGGAGTATCATACAATCTATTTTCTTAGGCGACCCCCTCTTAAGATAAACCAACGCGACCTTCGTGACGCAAATCCCAAAGATCAAGAACCCAACGAGGATGGACCAATTCAGGCCCATATCCTATATCAATACCACATACAAAATACTGTCTAAGGTCAAAATAAACAGATTCGTCCGAGTGGTAGAGACCCTGGTCGATAACAATCAAACTGCCTTCCTCCCAGGCAGATTGATTGGTGACAACTATCTTTTAGCAACTGAGATGATAAAAGGGTTTGGGAGGGCAAATGGAGGGGCAAATGCAACTATAAAGGTCGACCTTGCAAAAGCTTTCGACACCTGTAGTTGGGAAGCGATAGAGGGCACACTATTCGAATTAGGATTCAGCCAAAAGATCATCAGGATCATAATGATGTATATAACCACATCATCCCTATCCTTTTTGGTAAACAAATCGCCAACCCCACAGATCTTACCCAAAAGAGGAATAAGGCAAGAGGATCCTCTCTCCCCCTACATCTTCACACTGCTAATGCAGAATTTGACAATTCTCATCAACGAGAGGGTGGGGAGGAAACAGATAAGCACATTTAAGAAACACAACGCTATGGGGATCTCCCACTTGGTCTACGCAGATGACGTTCTAATCTTCTGCAAAGCTAAGAAGGAATCCTTCAAATTCATAGATGAGGTGTTTAGGATATTTGAGTCAAAGACAGGACTAAGGGTAAGCGAGGCAAAAAGTGAGATCTTCTTCTCAAAATCAACTAAGGGCAGGGAAGAGTTGTTGACCCATCTAAGGTTCAATGAGAGAACCTTTTCAACCAAATACCTAGGTTTACCTCTCTCACCTAGGATTCTATATCAGAAGGACTGTACTCTTTTGATAGATCGGGTTAATGAGATGGTAGAAGATGGAAGAAAAGATTGTTGTCTCATGCCGGGAGGGTGCAACTGTTCTATTGGGAAATAATGGGCATATTAATTCAACTAATGAAATATGTCCAGTAGACTACCAGAAGAAACACTTGAAGACCTGCAATCCATTTCATATAGGTACATATATAACGGGAAGCAAGACTTTACTTGAGTTCAAATGACATTGCCCAAGAAGGAGGGTGGGTCTAGGGATGAGATGTTTTTTAAAATCAGCAGAGGCATCTAGGATAACCAGGTTGGAAAAGATCTGGTCGGCTCAGGACTCTATCTGGGCCTCATGGATGAGAGAGAGGTATGTGAGGGGAAGAGGTCTTAAAGACATAGACAAGCAACGAAGAGTAGATTCCGCCCTACAGGTTGGAATAATAGATAACAAATACAAGATAGATAAGGTCCTAAAATGTGGGTCCAACTACAACTGTAGTTGGACCGGGAGTGGTACTATAAGACATTGTTCATCTACAATAATAATTAAATCAGATTATACAATATAATCTAAATATGTAATATTTTGTTTATTTTGGACTAACATATAATAGGAAGGAATTGGAGGACCTTTTTCATATTTTACAGCAGACTAAAGCTCACTATTAGTCCAGGATCAGCAAAGATAAAGCTTAACCAACAGAATTAGTTATTTTATAAAAGAAAGTTGTTGTAAAGAAGTAATATAAATACTTGTAATACATTTAACAATTGAATTACAAGTACTGATTTTCTTTACAGTAATTGAATTAAACGGATTGCTACCTGCTTTTCTTCCTCTTTCTTTCTATCTTGCGACAACAACAATCCTAGCTTCCAATTAGCCTCATTCAGAGGTGAATTCGGAGCAAGCTGCGTTTATATGGTATCATCGGGTTCCTAATTGGGAACGCACACTCGTGATTACTCTGTTCATCCTCTTCTCGTCAAATTCTGTTCATGGAGGGCGAGCGGGAGACTTCGGATTCGACGGAGAGAACCGACGATCTGGATATTCCCCCATCTGTGAAGGTCAATAAACCGTTTGATCTGAAATTTTCCTTCACACCCAGGTCATCTCCTTATTATTTACATAGTAGTGATAATCCTAGTGTAAAAATCGTGAATGAATTGCCTAAAGGTCAAGCAAATTACTCTACTTGGTCCAAGGACATGTCATTGTTTCTTGTTACCAGACGGAAGCAGACTTTTATCAAAGGCAAAATCACCAAACCCTCAGATGAGAATTCAGACGAATTCGAGGCATGGGAAACAGTTAATGGGGTGGTTTTTTCCTGGATAATCAATGGGTGCGAGCGGAATATCGCGACATCAATTAGGTCTGCTAATAGTGCTGAGAAGGCTTGGAAAATGCTCAAGGTTCGATATAGCCAAGGTCAAGCTCCTTTGAAGTTTCAGATTGGCCAACAACTTGCCACTTTTCATCAAGATAACATGACAATGAGTGACTATTATATTAAATTGAAGGCCATATGGGATGATTTAAATGATATCAGCAAAAAAAAAGAAATGCACTTGTGGTATTTGCAAGTGTGGAGCTATTCAAATTTGGGAAGAAGAACTTGAGCAAGATAAGGTGGTCAAGTTCTTTCTTGGTTTAAATGAGGAATATATGAATGTTAGATGCCAAATTTTTTCTGGAGGAAAAGAGATTCCATCAATGGATGAAGTATATTCTACTGTAATAACTGATAAGAAGCAAAGAGATTGCAGTATTAAGAGATTTGTCTCAGAAAATACAATAGTAGATACTGCAATGTATGCTAAGAAAGCCTCTGGAATCAGAAGTGAACCATACAATTCTGAAAAATACAAATTCAGCAGGAAAGGAGTAAATCTTAATTTGAATAACAGATGTGACCACTGCTAGTTTTTTGGTCACACAAAAGATACTTGTTATCATTTAACAGGTTATCCAGAAAAGAAGAAAGATTTTGAAGTCAAGTTCAAAAAACAAAAGCTAGATCAAGCTCAAGCTGCTCCTTCCACATCTGGTTCTCATTCCATATCTAATGAGGAATACAAAATTTTGAAGGATTTTTTCATCAAAGATTCTGGTATGGAACTTATTTTAGTTAAATCAAATCTAAGTTGTTATGCTGCTTCAAAATATTTTAATGAATGGATATGTGATACTGGTGCTTCCCAACATATAAGTGGGAACATCATTTTTTTATAAATTTAAGATCTCCCTCTAAAAAAATGAAGGTTATAATACCTAATGGGGGGATTTTTGTAGTCCAACAAGTTGGTGATATTATAATATCTCCCACCATTATTCTTAAAAACGTATATTATATTCCTGATTTTACTATGAATTTAATTTCATTATATAGATTAATTGAAGACATGGACATTTGGATTTTCTTGAACAAACAACATTGTCTGTTTCAGGATCCAACAACCAGAGCTCTGATTGGACAGGGTAATGCATACAATGGAATATATCTCTTTGATGATAAAGAGTCTTTTACTTGTGGCTCTCAAGATATCAGACTCTGGCATGCTAGGATGGGTCATTCTTCCTATAATAAACTTATAATGCTTTCAATTAATTCTTGTAATAAAATAGAATTTGCAAACAATATTAAATCAAATAAAGAATTAATTTCTCTTTGTGATATATGTCCATTAGCAAAGCAGCAAAAATTATCTTATCCTAAAAGTTCTTATATAAGTATAGATATTTTTGATCTTATTCATGTGGATATTTGGGGGAAATTTCCAATTCCCACACATGATAACAATTCATATTCCTCACAATTATGGAAGATAAGAGTAGAGCAACATGGATTTATTTAATGAATAATAAATCACAAGTTTATGATATTATTTGTAGTTTTATTAAAATGGTTAAAACTCAATTTAATAAAGATATCAAAACACTAAAAAGTGATAATGGAATGGAATTTTCTTCCCTCAAATTTAAAAAATTAATAGACGATCATGGAATGATTCATCAATTTTCGTGTCCTTATCCCCCTCAACAAAACAACAAAGTTGAGAGGAAGCACAAAGACTTATTAAATATAACTAGAGCACTTAAAATACAAGCCTCCTTATCTATCAAATACTGGGGGTTTTGTATTCTGGGGACTGCTCATATACTAAATAGATCATACTCTAAATCACTAATTAAACAATAAAACCCCTTATGAAATATTACACAATAAACAACCTGATATGACATTAACTAAAACAATTGGGTGTTTGTGCTATTTTGATAACACTAATAGAGTAAATAAATTCTTTGTAAGAGCCAAAAGAGGTATTTTTTTGGCATATCCTCAAGGGACTAAAGGGTATTTAGTCTTAGACATTGAAGATGATATTTTTGTAACAAGCAGAAATATTGTGTTTAAGGAGACAATCTTTCCTTTTAAAATTATTAAGGAAAATTTAATTAAATCAAACCAGTCTTCCAAGACTAGTATTTTTGACAAATTTATTTTAGAAATATATAAACTTAATCACAATTTAAACAAGGAATTGGACAATAATACTTGCCCATCTATACTTGACAATAATCAGGTTAACTCTGAGAAAACAGAAAACAAACAAATAAATTCTGTTGTTTTAACAAATAAATCACATTTTGTTGTTCCATCAAAAGAAAATACGATTTTCTCAATGAATAACATTAACAATAACATGGATGATGATATACCATCATCCAAGAATATTTCATCCAGTAAAATAATCAATGAAAATACAGATTCAGAAAAAATACCATCTGTTCCTTTAGTTTCTAATCATTATGATTTAGAGACTAATATTCAGACTTCTACAGAAAACAATACTAATGATATGCACATCGGTAAAGTTCAAATATTGGATAATACTCCACAAAATGAATCTCACATTTTTTTTGAAGAATCTAATAACATTTCTTCTTCACAAATATCTGATTCAGAAAATACATCCATTCAAAATTCTCTACACAATGATAATATCAGTTCAGAATCTGATAAATTAACAGATAATTATTCTGATAATATAGTCAAATTAAATAAAAATGATGGTCTTAGAAAATCTGCTAGAACATCAAATACTACTTAAAATAAAGATTTTTACTATAAAGATGATAAGGATTACAGTTCTGCCTATACCAGCACTGATCATCCTTTGCAAAAATATATTTCTTACAAGAAAATTAATAATAAAAAGAAAAAATACTTTAAAAAAAATCAATGGGATGTGAACCTAAAAATTATAAAGAAGCTTCTAAAGATTCTAAATGGATTGAAGCTATGTATAAAGAAATGGAAGCCCTTATGTTAAATAAAACATGGACTCTTGTTTCCCTACCTCCCTCAAGAAAACCCATTGGTTCAAAATGGGTATATAAAATTAAATATAATCAAAATGGGGAGATAGATATATAGGTATGAAGCAAGATTGGTAGCTCAAGGTTTTTCTCAGGTTGAGAGCTTTGACTATCAAGATACTTTTGCACCAGTGGCAAAGATAACCACTGTTAAAATTTTAATCATAATAGCTGCCAATAAGAATTGGTTATTACATCAGTTGGATGTTAATAATGCATTCTTATATGGTGATTTTAATGAAGAAATATATATGAAACCACCTCCTGGCATGTTAGGAGATGATGATCAGAGGGTTTGTAAATTAAACAAATCGCTCTATGGACTGAAGCAAGCTTCAAGACAGTGGTTTGCCAAGTTAAAATTTACACTTCTGAAATTGAAGTTTAAACAATCTGCTTCTGATTATTCTCTGTTCATTAGAGAATCAAACAATGATGTTATATATATTGTCATATATGTAGATGATATAATCATCACTGGTAGTAATGAGGATTCAATTGCTAAATTTAAAAATGATCTTAAAACCATTTTTTAAATCAAGGATTTAGGAAAACTTCATTTTTTCCTTGGTATAGAGGTATCATACTCATCTAATGAGATTTTCTTATCTCAAAGAAAATATACATTAGACATTCTTAATGAAAATGGTCTCTTAGGTTATAAACCATCTAAGGTTTCAATTGACAGACAAATTGATTGGAGAGATGTTCAATCAAAGCCACTTAATGATCCTTTTAAATATAGGAGGATCATAGGTAAATTAATTTACCTAAATATTACTAGACCTGACATCACATTTGCAGTCAGATATCTTAGTCAATTAATGGATAAACCCACTGAAAAACACTTAGAGACAGTAATTAAATTGCTAAGATATTTAAAGAATTCTCCTGGTCAAGGAATAATGATCACAAATAATAAGCCTCTCATACTTAAAGGGTATTGTGACGCTGATTGGGGATCATGTAATCTGACCAGAAGATCAGTGACTGATTTTTATGTAATTCTTGGTGATTCCTTGATATCTTGGAAATCAAAGAAACAAAAAATAGTTTCACAATCTTCAACTGAAGCTGAATATAGATCCATGGCAAAATTGACAGGTGAAATAATTGTAGAATCAAAATTGTCGATATAGGATTATATTTTAATCATGTTAATTTTATCCCTAATTATACTATTAATCCAAAGGGTAAAATTAGTCAAGATTAAACCTAAATCAATTCATAAATTAATTAAGTCAAGGTTTAATTAAAGTCAAAATCGAATTGGTTAAATTGCATAAAACACCTTGAATATATTTATTGTTATCTCTAACATTTTAGCCAAGGTACAATAACCAAGAAGCAAAAGACACTATTCACAAAAGAATCTTCTCAAGATCTTCTCAAAGGAAATCTACTATTCAAACTTCTACTATTCATAAAAAGTAAGCTTCTACTATTTCAAACTTCTGCTATTCAAGCTTCTACTGTTCACAAAAAGCAAACTTCTACTATTCAAGCTTTTTGGGAAGACAAAATCTTGGACTTTTGTGAGGAATCAAGGAACCATCCATTAAAGATCCAAGGGTGGACAAGTGATGACCTAGGCTATAAATAGAGGACCAAACCCTCCATTTTCGTTCACCACACTTTAAGCACTTCAAAGAGTTTTTCAATCTTCATCTTGAGATCTACAAAGTGTTCTTGCTTCCAAGGTTTTAAGCTTCCAAAAGCTCTCAAGTGTCCAAGCTTCTCAAAGCTTCAAAAACTCTCCAACTTCTACTTCTAACCTTCTTGTTCATCTTTACAAGTAAGAAGTTTTGTGTGCTTTAAACATTCCACTCCTTTAATCCTCTCTTGTGTGTGTCCACTTTGGTTGAGAGGTTTGTCTCAATATCACCAAAGTGTGAGAGAAGGTTTTTGAGCTCAACCAAAAAGCTCTTGTTTGGTTTTATAGAGTTTCCGGGAAAACTCTTAGGTGGAATCTACTTTGAAAGATTAAGAGAGGTTTTTAAGAGTTCCTTAATACTCTAAGGTCCTAACTTACCTGTAAAAGTTAGAGGTTCTTAAGAGTGCCCTTGATACTCTAAGGTGTGGGTCTACCCGTAAAAGACTGGTTCCTAAGCGAAGTAGCCTTAAAGCTTTGAGAAGTTTTTAAGAGTTCCTTGATACTCTAAGGTACTAACTTACATGTAAAAGTTAGAGGTTTTTAAGAGTGCCCTTGATACTCTAAGGTGTGAGTCTACCCGTAAAAGACTGGTTCCTAAGCAAAGTAGCCATAAAGCTTAGAGAGGTTCTTAAGAGTTTCCTTGATACTCTAAGGTTTTGCCATTACCTTTAGAACAGTGAATTCCGATAGTTTGTCGGGACTGGACTAGCCCTTTTTTGGATGAACCAGTATAAATCTTTTGTGTTGTTCTTTATTAACTTTAGTTTTATTTATTGTCTAAACAACACTTAATTAAAAAGATCCCTCTTCCAGTTATCTGGTCAAGTATAGAGGTTGACTACTTTCTGCAGATCCCTTATCCAGTTATCTGGTCAAGTATCTGAGGTTATATTTATTGTTCAAATCTCTATCCAGTTATCTGGTCAACTATTTACTTATCATATTTATCCAGTTATCTGGTCAAATACTTACTTATCATACATATCCAGTTATCTGGTCAGTTATTTACTTATCATTTTATATTCAGTTAACTGGTCCTTTACTCTAATACTATAACGTGCACTTATAATATAACTTAGTATCTATATACTACAGTTGTTTATAAAGCATTATCTAATAAACTGACTCAGTATTCATATACTGTAGTAAGCTTTGCAGAGAAAAGGCAAGAATATAAATATATATAATATTATATTGTAAGATATAATATTATAATCTTTTTATTGTTATTCAACCATTTGTGTATCAAGTATTTGCAGGTAATTCCGCATTTAACCTGCCTAATCGAAAAAGAGGCTATTATCCCCCCTTATAGCCTCGGATCTCGATCCAACAATAACCTGGTTGATACAATTACTGAATGAATTTAGAATTTATAATAAAAATCTAGTTCCTATGTATTGTAACAATAAGGCAGCAATTCATATTGCTGAAAATCCTGTGTTCCATGTGAGAACAAACATTGAGAGAGACTGTCATTTTACAAGGGAAAAATTAGATTGTGGATTAATCACACTAAAACACATTGGTACTAATGACCAATTAGCAAACATATTCACCAAAGGAGTGGGAGAAAGTGAGATGAACAACACCTTGTTCAAACTAGGAATAAAAAATATATATTCTTAGTTTGAGGGGGGAGTATAAGACATTATTCATCTACAATAATAATTAAATCAGATTATACAATATATTCTAAATATGTAATATTTTGTTTATTTTAGACTAACATATAATAGGAAGGAATTGGAGGACCTTTTGCATATTTTACAGCAGACTAAAGCTCGCCATTAGTCCAGGATCAGCAAAGATAAAGCTTAACCAACAGAATTAGTTATTTTATAAAAGAAAATTGTTGTAAAGAAGTAATATAAATACTTGTAATACATTTAACAATTGAATTACAAGTACTGATTTTCTTTACAGTAATTGAAACAGATTGCTACCTGCTTTTCTTCCTCTTTCTTTCTATCTTGCGACAGCAGCAATCCTAGCTTCCAATTAGCCTCATTCAGAGGTGAATTCGGAACAAGCTAGATTTATAGGTACCTCACCAACATACAAGAACGCTTGGGAATCCATAAGGAATAG
Organism: Zostera marina; assembly: GCA_001185155.1. Lineage (NCBI taxonomy): Eukaryota > Viridiplantae > Streptophyta > Magnoliopsida > Alismatales > Zosteraceae > Zostera > Zostera marina. Next base: position 490,338 of record LFYR01001680.1, on the reverse strand, counting down.
AAAAGAGATCGACAAATTTTGGGAGGGGGTATATGTTGGTAACCCAACATCCCGTCCTTCTTATAACAAGAACAACCCCAATTAGCTTAAGCCAGCAAAGCACCCAGGTGTCAAGACAAATTGCATGCACAAGGGGACAGGTGTCTACCTGGGAGCACTCCTATACGGGTATAAATGAGGAAGAAGGGAAACTTGAGGAGTATCACGATCACAGAACCAAGTCACCCAATTCTCCACCAAGTCACCCGATTTTCCACCAAGTTACTCCACCATCCACCAGGTCACTCGACTTCTCCAATAACCCACAATTCCATGAACCCTCCATTTCAAGGTAACTACTTCCGTCCTCTACAGGAACTCGCAACCATCCATAGCAAGGAAGATGAACTCCGCTCCCGGCCATAGCGCTAACGTCAACATCCGAGATTCGAGCATCAACAATGGTGAACCCGACGCGAACGGACCATGGCGCGATTTTATAGGCCCACTGACCATAGAACAAGGTAAACTCTCGACCTTCCGGGACAAGTATACCATCCCCGAATCCCCCAGCAGGGCAAGCGGAAGCGGTGATGATCCAAAGGACAAGAAGGTAGGGCAATCCGGCGGGGAGGGTTCCAAACAAACCCGAATCCCGCTGAGTAGACAAGAATCGGTACAGGAAAGCTCGACTGAGGTTAAAAAAGGAAAGAAAAGAAAAAATATAGACAATGAACAGGATAAGGAAGAAGACAGGCAAGCTTGGGAAGATTACCTATTAAAAAAGATTGAAAAATTAAAAAAGTAGGTAGCGCGCTTGTCCTACAACGGAACAGGTTCAGATGGGTGCAAAGAAAAAATACATAGGTCAGGGTCGCAGTAGGTAAGAGCTGTTCGACTTAGTAAAGCTAAACAGGTCGTGGAAAAGAAGAAAAGTCCGACTAGGACAAACTCTGCATTAGCAGAACATTTAGTAATAAACGAATACCCAGAAAAATGGGTAAGACCAAAGTTACCCGAGTACAAGGGTATCACTGACCCAAAGGCTCATATCATTAAGTTAGTAGCCAATATGGAAGATGTAACAAATCGTCAGGATTTATGGTGTCGTATGTTTGTGTGGACCCTTCAGGGGGAAGCAATGAGTTGGTATACAAACCTGCCAGCGGAAAGCATACACAGTTTTAAGGAGCTGAAGGAAAGGTTCATTGGAGGATTCTGTCATAGAATAAAAAGAAGGATAAATGTCGGTATGTTACTAACAATAAAACAGGGTCCCAACGAAAGCCTGAGAGGATACATTACAAGGTTCAATGACACACTTGTCAAAATCGCCAGGCCGTCAGATGACACGGCAATGATGGCTCTAAGAGCCAAGCTCAGGCCCACTAGGTTTCTATTAAAAATAACAGACGATCAGCCAAAAAACCTAACGGAAATATTGGAAAGAGCATATAAGGAGATGGATTCAGAAGATACTATGGATCAAAGGATAAAAGAAGTAGTTAGTTGGGTAACAAACAGATCGTTCAAATCCAACAATTCTGGTAGGGAAAGCCAAAAGAGCACAAGCAACTTTAGGGCACCAAGCCAAATACCTAACCAAAGGGAAATTTTCAGAGATTTGAAAGAAAGAGGAGTTCTGCCCCCAGCACCCCCAATGGACGAAAGAACAACTCAATATAGAAATAACGGAAAATACTGCGAGTATCATCGGGACCAAGGACACACAACCGAAGAATGCAGAACATTGACCAGGGAAATCAGAAAATACCAAGCACAAGAGAGAATGCCAGGACCACCCAAGAATCAACAGAATCTAAAAGGTACTGTATTCATGATCATGGGTGGAGAAATAAATAAAAGAAAGGCAGAAACAAGAGAAGGCGGAGCAAAAAAGATGAGAACAGAGGCTATCTACTTTTCTGAAGAAAACATAGAAGAAGTACGGTACCCGCATCAGGATCCACTGGTAATCTCCCCGGTAATCAGTCAATATAAGGTACAACGAGTGTTGGTAGACACAGGAGCCTCAGTAGACATAATCTACTGGGACGCGTTTAAAAATCTAGGACTAGAGGAGTCAAGCTTAGAGCTGGACAACACACCCATAAAGGGTTTTAGCCAAATGAAAATACCAGTAGCAGGAACAATAACACTGCCAGTAACTTTAGGAGAAAGAAAACTGGCTACAACCAAGCTAATAAATTTTATAGTAGTAAGATTCAATTCAGGATACAATGCTATTCTCGGGAGAGCGGCACTACACGAATTCGGAGCGGTATCATCATCATTTCATCAATGTATGAAGTTTCCGACACAAAGAGGAATATATTGTGTTAAAGGTTCCCAACCAGTAGCAAAAACATGCTACATCAACACAAACACAAACCCAGATAGTACAGCCGCAGGAAGAAAAAGGAGGTCAAATGAGGTAATGCAAAATAGCATTCCAACACTACAAGAAAACAGGGAAACAGCCACGGCCAGCAGAATCCGTGGCTAAATGTTAGAAATTAGCCACGGCTTTTTTAGCCGTGGCTAAGCCCGTGGCTAATATTTATATTTAGCCACGGAATCAAAATCCCGTGGCTAATTTTCCCGGCAAATTTCCCTCTAATTTTTCATTGAATATTTAGCCACGGCTCTTAAAATCCGTGGCTAAAATTTGCGGCAAAATTTCCCTCCAATTTCCACTGAAATTTAGCCACGGATTTAGGAGCCGTGGCTAATTTAGTGACAAATAAATTAGCCACGGATATTAGCCACGGCATTTAGCCCTGGCTAATAATGATAATAGGGTTAGGGTTAATGTAAATAATTAGGGTTAGGGTTAATGTAAATCTAAATAATTAGGGTTAGGGTTAGGGTTAGGGTTAGGGTTAGGGTGAGGGTTAGGATTAGGATTAATAGAAATTAACAAAAATTAGTAAAAATAAGTATATATACATATTTAGATAGTGTTAGGGTTAGAAATTAGGGTTAAAAGTAAGAGTTAGAAGTAGAAGTTAGGGTTAGATTATAGTTGTTTAGATATTATAAATTATAAAAAATTTAAAGTTAGATTATAATTAGATAATTATAATAATTTAAATTATAAAAATTATAAATTGAAGTTATTTTAGATATTT
>LFYR01001680.1:466457-482088 GCA_001185155.1 Zostera marina | reverse complement strand
CCCCCCCAACGGCAAAGGAGTTCCTCTCATTCCCCCGAGTTCGGATCGGACACTACAAAATTCTCAACAGACTGTAGAAGTCACGCGGAGAGAAGGGAGAGCAGCAACAAATCGACTGTAGAATTCTCAACAGACTGTAGCATTCTCAACATCGACTGTAGAAGAGAAGGGAGAGCAGCAGCAACATCGGACACTACTATTCTAGGGTTTCGTAGTTGTTCCTTCTTGATTGTTTCAGGTACCAATTTAGCCACGGATTTTGCCATTTAGCCAGTGAACTTGGCCGTGGCTGTTTCCCTGTTTTCTTGTAGTGCAAACTACCTAAAAAAGCCAGAAGAAAAAGAGGTACCATCGGAGAAGTGCGAAAACATCATTTTCGAGGAAGGAAGAGAATTAAAAATAGGAAGGCAACTCAGCAAAGAATATAGAGAATTGATAATAAAGATTTTAAAAAATAATCTAGAAGTGTTCGCATGGAAGGTAAGTCAAATCAAGGGAATAGACAGAAACATTATCGAACACAAACTATGCACAAACTCAATGAGAAATCCAGTCAAACAAAGCTGCGTACTTTGAGCAAAGGCTGCCAAAGGCTGCCAAAGAAGAGATCGAGAAGTTACTTTAAGCAGGATTCATCAGAAAAGTAAAATACCCAAAGTGGTTATCCAACATAGTCATGGTCAAAAAGTCAACAGGAGGATGGAGAATGTGTGTTGACTTCACCAATCTAAACATCGCTTGCCCAAAAGACAGCTATCCGCTGCCCGCAATAGACATTCTAGTGGATAGAAGCGCAAGATATGGAATCTTAAGCTTCATGGACGCCTATTCAGATTACAACCAGGTCAAGATGTGTAAAGAACATGAAGAAAAAACCTCGTTTATCACAAAAATGGGGACATTTTGTTACACGGTAATGCCGTTCGGGCTAAAGAATGCAGGAGCAACATTCTAGAGACTTATGGATAAAATCTTTGAGAAGCAGATACGTAATATTGTGGAAGTATACGTAGACGATGTTTTAGTTAAATCAGCAAGTATGAAGAACCATCAAAGGGACTTGGAAGAAACTTTCAAAAAGTTAAGAAAGGCAGGGATAAAGTTGAAACTAGAAAAGTGCACCTTCGGGGTAAAAGAGGGAAAGTTTCTAGGATATTTAATTTCACCAGAAGGAATAAAACCACACCCAGAGAAAATAGAGGCAATATCAAATATGAGACCCCCAAAAAATCTTAAAGAAGTACAGAAATTGAATGGGAAAATAGTAGCACTAAGCAGGTTTATACCAAAAAGTACAGCCGATTCTTCAAAATTCTCCGTAAACCAGGTAAAACCATTAGATGGAACGAAGAATGTGAAAAAGCTTTCACAGAACTTAAAAAAATACTAGAAGAGCTTCCCACCATGCATCCGCCAAATTCAACCAAACCACTATTTTTGTACGTGTCATGCTCAGAAACAACAATCAACGTAGTACTTGTCACAGAAGAAGGTAAAAATCAAATATTTTATCTTTCTAAAACTCTGCAGGGAGCGGAATCCAGATATCCTCCCTTAGAAAAGCTAGCATTAGCGATAGTGGTCAGCGCAAGAAGGCTAAGGGTATACTTCCAATCCTACCAAATAATAATCTCGACCAGTTGCCCACTTTTGCAAACTCTTCATAAGCCAGAAGTATCAAGTAGGCTGGCTAAATGGGCAATAGAATTAAGTGGATACGACATCAAGTTTGTGCCAGCCAAAGCAATAAAAGCACAAGCCTTGGAAGACTTCATAGCAGAGTTAACACCTGAAAACCCAAGTGCAAAGGAAGCCGATGAAACTTGGACTCTAAAGGTAGACGGTGCAGCCGGGAAAAGTGGTTGTGGAGCAGGAATTATCTTACAAGGACCGGAGAAAGCACAGCTAGAGTATGCAGTTCATTTCAGCTTCAGAACAACAAACAATGAGGCTAAGTACGAAGCACTTCTAACAGGATTAGAAATAGCAGAGGAAATCGGAATAAGAAGCCTAGTGATATTCACAGATTCACAGCTAGTAGTAAACCAGGTCAAGGGAAAATTCGAAATAAATGAGCAAAAATTACTAAAGTACAAGGAGTTAGTAACGAAGAATTTGAAGAACTTCAAAAAAGTAGAGTTAAATTTAGTAAAAAGAAATAATATCGAAGAAGCAGATATTCTAGCTAAATTAGGAGCAGCAAAAAGCACGGAACAAGATAAATGGATACAAGTCCGTACGCTAGCATGCTCAGCCATCCAAACACATCGGGAAAACTTGGAAATTAGACAGGAAATAGAAGACTGGAGAGAAAAGATAAAAAACTTCATCACAGGTAAAGAGATACCAGAAGATAAAATGGAATTAAAGAAGGTCAGGAATCAAGCCGCTCATTATGTGATGCAAAAGGAAGATTTATACAGAAGAGAAGCAGGTACAGGAACTTTCCCGTTAAGAATATCTACGACAACGAGAGAGGGAAAGAACATAGCCAAAAGTATTCACAGTGGAGGTGGGGGATTCCACCTGTAGAATCAAAATTGTCGATATAGGATTATATTTTAATCATGTTAATTTTATCTCAAATTACACTATTAATCCAAAGGGTAAAATTAGTCAAGATTAGACCTAAATTAATTCATAAATTAATTAAGTCGAGGTTTAATCAAAGTCAAAATCGAATTGGTTAAATTGCATAAAACACCTTGAATATATTTATTGTTATCTCTAACATTTTAGTCAAAGTACAATAACCAAGAAGCAAAAGACACTATTCACAAAAGAATCTTCTCAAGATCTTCTCAAAGGAAATCTACTATTCACAAAAAGCAAGTTTCTACTATTCAAGCTTTTTGGGAAGACAAAATCTTGGACTTTTGTGAGGAATCAAGAAACCATCCATTGAAGATCCAAGGATGGACAAGTGATGACCTAGGTTATAAATAGAGGTCCAAACCCTCCATTTTCGTTCACCACACTTCAAACACTTCAAAGAGTTTTTCAATCTTCATCTTGAGATCTACAGAGTGCTCTTGCTTCTAAGGTTCTAAGCTTCCAAAAGCTCTCAAGTGTCCAAGCTTCAAAAGCTCTCCAACTTCTACTTCTAACCTTCTTGTTCATCTTTACAAGTAAGAAATTTTGTGTGCTTTAAATATTCCACTCCTTTAATTCTCTCTTGTGTGTGTCCACTTTGGTTGAGAGGTTTGTCACAATATCACCAAAGTATGAGAGAAGGTTTTTGAGCTCAACCAAAAAGCTCTTGTTTGGTTTTATAGAGTTTCCGGAAAAACTCTTAGGTGAAATCTACCTTGAAAGATTAAAAGAGTTTTTAAGAGTTCCTTAATACCCTAAGGTTCTAACTTACCCGTAAAAGTTAGAGGTTCTTAAGAGTGCCCTTGATACTCTATAGTGTGAGTCTACCCGTAAAAAACTGGTTCCTAAACGAAATAGCCTTAAAGCTTAGAGAAGTTTTTAAGAGTTCCTTGATACTCTAAGGTACTAACTTACCCATAAAAGTTAGAGGTTCTTAAGAGTGCCCTTGATACTCTAAGGTGTGAGTCTACCCCTAAAAGACTGGTTCTTAAGCGAAGTAGCCTTAAAGCTTAGATAGGTTCTTAAAAGTTTTTTTGATACTCTAAGGTTTTGCCATTACCTTTAGGCCAGTGAATTCCGATAATTTGTCGGGACTGGACTAGCTCTTGTTTGGATGTGTCAGTATAAATCTTTTGTGTTGTTCTTTGTTAACTTTAGTTTTATTTATTGTCTAAACAACAGTTAATTAAAAAGCTCCCTCTTCCAGTTATCTGGTCAAGTATAAAGGTTGACTACTTTCTGCAGATCCCTCATCCAGTTATCTGGTCAAGTATTTGAGGTTATATTTATTGTTCAAATCTCTATCCAGTTATCTGGTCAACTATTTACTTATCATATTTATCCAGTTATCTGGTCAGATACTTATCATATATATCCAGTTATCTGGTCAGTTATTTACTTATCATTTTATATCTAGTTAATTGGTCCTTTACTCTAATACTATAACGTGCACTTATAATATAATTTAGTATCTATATACTACAGTTGTTTATAAAGCACTATCTAATAAGCTGACTCAGTATTCATATATTGTAGTAAGCTTTGCAGAGAAAAGGCAAGAATATAAATATATATAATATTATATTGTAAGATATAATATTATAATCTTTTTATTGTTATTCAACCATTTGTGTATCAAGTATTTGCAGGTAATTCCGCATTTAACCTGCCTAATCGAAAAAGAGGCTATTATCCCCCCTTATAACCTCGGATCTCGATCCAACAAGGATCCCACCAAGGTAGTAAAAAGTTGTACCTGCAAGTTTCAAGACAAGGATATTTTTGGCCGACAATCAAAGTAGACACAAGAAAAATTGCTCAAGGATGTATTGAGTGTCAGAAAAACGCAGATTTGCAACACCTGCCATCGGTAAAGCTTAATCCCCTCATTACACCCATCCCCTTTGCCAGATGGGGACTTGATATTATCGGCCCATTTCTGGTAGCCAGCGGAGGAAGAAAATTCGCTTTCGTAGCAGTAGAATATTTCACAAAATGGGCAGAGGCCGAGGCAGTTAAGTCTATAACGCAAGAGAGGGCTGTTAAGTTTGTGTTCAGAAACATAGTATGTAAATTTGAAGTACCGATACAAATAATCACCGACAACGGCACGCAATTTGCCGGCAAAGCAATGAAAACATTCTGTAAAGACAGTAACATCAAGCTAAGTTTTGCTTCCGTATACCACCCACAGACCAATGGGCAAGTGGAGGCAGTTAATAAAACTATCATAAAAATCCTAAAGAGAAAAGCAGGCGACAACCCAAAAACTTGGGCAGATACGATCCCGTAGGTCTTATGGGCATATAGGACAACTTGTAAAACAGCAACGGGCCAGACACCGTATACCTTAGCATTCGGATTAGAAGCAATAGCACCAGTCGAGCTAGTATGGCCAACAGCAAGAATTAAGAACTACAATACGGAAGACAACGAGGAAGCTCTAATACTCGAGCAAGAAAATTTAGAAGAAACCAGGGAAGTGGCATGAATTAAAGAAGAAAGATACAAAAGAAAAATAGAGAGATATTATAATTCAAGAATGAAGGCTAAAGAATTAAAAAAGGGAGATTTGGTCTTAAGAAATGCTCAGCTAACCAGGATAGGACAAGAGAAGGGCAAACTATCAGCAAATTAGGAAGGGCCGTATATCATAAAGGAAATAGTCAAGGAAGGGACTTTCATCTTGATGGATAGCAGCGGAAAAACTTTACCTTGGACATGGCACTCAAATTCACTAAGAAAATACTACGCTTAAAAGATAAGTACATTGTAAGTAAATGAATACTATGTTTTCAAATCATTTTGAATAAAATAAAACTTTTCTTTAAAAAAAAAACAAAAAACAAAAAGGAATAGAAGAAGGCCGACAAGAAGACAAGACTTAAAACAGTTAACAAGCTCAGAGAACCCAAGGATCAAGCAAGAGGCCCGTGAAAGAAGACCAGATCTAAATCCATAAAAAAAGGATCAGGCAATTCGATGAGCTAGATCTTGGAAAGCCCAGAGATGCAAGCCCATAAAAAAAGACCACTAAACAGGGAGTAGCACCAGAAAAAAGTTTTTAGCAAAAAGCCCATGGGGCATGAAAGACTACTAAATAGAAAGTAGCGCCATGAAAAAAAAGGGGGGAGAAGGAAATTTTCTTTTAAGCCAAAAAGCCCATGGGGCATGAAAGACTACTAGATAGAAAATAGCATCAGTAACAGTTAAAAGTTTTTGACCTAGCAAAAGTCATACAAAAAGCCCATGAGGGGGTAGAGTCCATCAAAAAAAAAAAGCAAACAAGCAACGACGAACAAGCAACACAGCAACATGGTGGGACCCCCAGATCATCTGAAGCAGGCAAAAGCACTAAACGGCCAGAGAAGCAAGAGGCCCGAAAAAAGCAGCAGGTCCCGGCGTTTGAGGGAGGCCAACCAGCAAGAAGGCGATCAGTAAGTTCTTCTTCAGTGTAAGGCACCTGAATAAAGTCCAAGTCCGGAAAAACTTTGCTACACATGAATTGACATCAATGGAATCCCTCCGTCAGATAGAGTTGTTGGCTGGTCTGCAGCTCCGATAAAAGTTGCTCATTAACGGAGCTAAGGTGAGAAACCTGATTAGCAAGAGAAAACATCTCAGTCTCCAGAGCATGAAGACGAGAGGTGGTCTCGCAAGCAACAATGTACATGGTATGAAGAGGGGTGATGCCCTGCATTAAAACACGGCAATAAGCATATATAAAATAAATAAATAAATAAAGAGAAAAGGGAGGAGGAGAACACACAAACCCAACAAAGGAAAAAGGAAAAATACTCACGTTCAAAGCATGTGTAAAAGCTCCAAAGGCAAGGCTTTGGAACAGATGAGAATGCGCCAAGTTCCACTCAGGGTTAGTAGACCCAAGCTCACGAAGGAAGGCGGGGCTACGATACAGAAGACTAGCGGAAAGAACGGAATGCATCATGGGAGGAACAGGCATGGACAAGGGAGCATTTGGAAGAAGGGAAATGGGGCTGAAGAAGCTCTCAGCAGGTGGTGTTGAAACCGGGGGTATCGGCACAGGCTGAGTTGCACCAGTAGGGTATGGTAAGGTAGTTGGAGGAGGAGCGTCAGTAGAAACGCTCGAGGGAAAAAACGAATGCGTCATCACTCGTGCATAGGGGGTATCTGCTACAACTGAAAATAAGAAGTACAAAAGTGAGTAATGAACAAAAAGAGGGAAGAGTCAACCTCTGAAACTTACTGTCTTCCATAGTGCGCAAGGGGAAAGGGGACGATTCCAACAGTTTGCACGATGGAGAATAAAAGGAAAGGGACAGCGAATGTTGGATCATTAAATAAGAGGGGAGAGAAAAAATAAAATGATGACAAAAATTAATTAAACCACCTTTTGCGTTCCCCGAGGGTTTGAAAAAACTGAGATGAGGCAGATTTCGGGAAAAGCGTGGCTCCGATCTACTCAGAGGTAAAAACAGAGAGCAGGCGGCGCAGGTAGGAGCTTCGCTCACGCCACCCGTCAATGAAAAGGGATTTTCGCAATAAGTGCATCCCGAGGAAATCCTAGTAGGTGTGCATACTGAAGCTCGAGTCGGAGAAGAAGAAGTGACCACCATTAAACAGAGGTCTCGGCAAGTCGGAACGTGGGAAAGCTTATCGGCGGTAATGTTAGAGCTAAAGGAGGAAGAACGGCAAAGGGGGATAGAGGAAGACATTCGAATATTAAGGCACGCGAAAGCAAGGGTAAATCCGCACAGTGAAGCAGCGAACTATTTATAGCAAGATACGAGGGGGAAAACCAAGAAGAAAAAAAGAGAGAAGAAATTTCTTTTTTAACAAAAAGACCCCGCCTTTTATATTAATGCCATCAAGGTACGAAGAACAACAAGAGTACAAACAAAAGGAATACAAATATCACAACAAAAGAAAACAACAACAAAAGTAACGAAGAAAGGAGCCCAGTAGACATCAGCGAAGGAAGTCAACCGCGGGAAGGAGCTCCCTCCTTACGACGAGGAGCACGACGCCGAGCAGAGTACAGAGGAACATCATTCGCAGTATCAGTAAACAGAGGAGCATTCTCGCCCCCCACAGCATAACCCACAAAGGTGGAGGGCGAAATAGTATGAGTAGAAGCTAAAACCCTGTCCTTCCTCAGTTGCGCCAAGTGCAATCGAATGTCAAGCAATAACTTTCGATTACGTTCGGAAAGATAATGCAGATGAGAAAACAAAGTGTCATCTGTAGTCACAATCTGGATACCTGCAAGAGAACTTTGGTAATACACTAACTCAAGAGCAAATTCCTCAAAAGCAGCTATAGCCATCGTCAAAACTATCACAGAGTGCACGAGAAAGAAGGGAGGCAAGAAGATGAATGTTCACGGTGGGGATTGGGTGGCAGTAGTGTTGGTAACCCGTCCTTCTTATAACAAGAACAGCCCAATTAGCTTAAGGCAGCAAAGCACCCAGGTGTCAAGACAAATTGCATGCACAAGGGGACAGGTGTCTACCTGGGATCACTCCTATACGGGTATAAATGAGAAAGAAGGGAAACTTGAGGAGTATCACGATCACAAAACCAAGTCACCCAATTCTCCACCAAGTCACCTGATTTTCCACCAAGTTACTCCACCTTCCACCAAGTCACTCGACTTCTCCGATAACCCACCATTCTCCTGAACCCTCCATTTCAAGGTAACTACTTCCGTCCTCTACAGGAACTCGCAACCATCCACAGTAAGGAAGATGAACTCCGCTCCTGGCCATAGCGCTAACGTCAACATCCGAGATTCGAACATCAACAGTATGAGCCACTAGCATTAGAAAATTTAGCATAATATTATGAAGGGCTAGATGGGGTAAAATATCGATGAAGGCTGACTGGGCTAAAAGAAGGAGAGGGGAAAATATCGACTGCATCTTATGTGGAGGACCATGGGAATCGCAAGACCATGTGTTCTTCAGATACAAATTTTCTATGGATTTATGGTCTTATATACTAAATGCAAAACCAGGGTTGATTACATGTGCATGGCTTTCTTTAGAATAGGTAATGGCAGAGGCTCACGCCTAAGGCTGTAAATGGGCCGGGTCTACGAATCCGAACGGCTGTAAGATCACGATTCGTTCCTCCAAGCTTCCATGAAGAAAAGTGTTGGAGATATCTATCTGATGCAACTTCCAACCTCGTGTGACTGCGAGCGTAAGTATCAGTCGGATTGATAACAGTCGAATAACCGGACTAAACGTGTCTAGATAGTCTGAGCCATGAATTTGTCGCATTCCGTTTGCAACGAGTCTAGCTTTGTAGCATTCTATCGATCCGTCCTCCTTTGACTTGACTTTGAACACCCATTTTGAATTTATAACATTGTCGGTAGACTGTCGTGGTACCAAGGTCCATGTCTTGTTATCTTGCAACACCTTGAATTCACATTCCATTGATTCCTTCTATTGTTGTATTTCTAACGCATATTTATATGACTTTGAAATTGTTACCTCTGTTGCCATTGCAAGTGCATATCTTGGGTTTAGTTTGACGATCCCAGGTGACCTCGGCCCCTTGTCACCATCGTAGTAGACGATGTGTGATTCTGGCCTACGATGCCTTCTTCTGGTTCATTCATGTAGTCATCGTCTTCAACCTCATCGGAGGAGGGAAGATCATCCGCGAGCGAACTCAGCATAGCCGGAGATTCCGTTGCAGCGGGACTTGTGACATGATCATCAGAATCGGGTGTTGCACCGTCCGAACCCAACTGCATACCCAAACTTGTTGAATCGGGATTATTTGCTGAGTTGTCAATGCCCGAGTCTGACGGGTAGATATATGATGTTTGTTGTAGATCATCATCCTTGCTAACTTATTTTATGATTTTTCTAGCATTAAGGTCCCCAAAGATCTTTTTATTGAATGAAAAATCTTCTTCTTGGAACACAACATCCCTGGATGCGTAGATTCTTCGACTTTCTGGTTCAAGACATAAATAGCAGTCTTGCGTCATAGAATAGCCCATGAAAATGCATTGAGTTAATTTTGAATCAAGTTTGTTTTTCTAGTAAGCTCGAAGACATGGGTAACAAGAACTTCCGAAAATTCTTAGTGTGTTATATTCTGATTATTTCTGATGCAATGCCTCAAGTGGTGATCTTCCGCCAAGAAGTGGGGTTGGATTCCTGTTGTAAAGATAACACGACGTAAGCACGCCAAAATCCCAGAACTGATTCGGAAGATTTGCGTGCTTTAATAATGTTACCGTTGTATCAATTAGATGCCTACGTCTTCGTTCAACCAGCCCATCTGCTGGTGGGAGTATGGGGTTGCCATTCGATGTTTGATTCCCAACTCTGCTAAGCGTTTGCCGAGTTTCTGATATTCTTTGGCGTTGTCTGTTTGAATAGCCAAGATCTTCGTATCATATTGCCTCTCGACCCAACATCTGAATTTCTCAAACACCTGATATATATCTGGTGAGACATGCCTGATTACGCCAGTCACTCCCAGCAACGCCCTTCAAACAAGGAATAGGGTTCCGTCGCTATATGCCGGACCCCCGGAAAGGCTTCCACGGTGCGGAGCACGTGTCTACGTCAAGAGCTCAAGTTAACACTTGGGAGTCACCGATTGGGACTACCAAGTCGCCGACTCCAGGGGGAATCGCCAACTCTAAGCCTCGTGGACAGCTCTGGTAGGCTGCCACTAGGCTCATGGGGAGTCGGCGACTGAACCTCTGGATCAGCGATTCCCATACCTGAATCGCCGACTCCCAGCCGTTACTTGAGCGGACCTTCGCCATTAAGGCATTCCTTATTGGGGTACCTTAATGGCGTGGGCCCCACTCGAATGAATGGGGAAACGCCTCCCAAGACCCTATAAAAGGGGTCCTTGGGGGACCTCTACCCTCAACTCACTCTCTTGACTCACACTCCACACTAGAGCATCCAAGGAGCCCGAATCGCCTACTCCCACGTGAGTCGCCGATTCCCCTCCTCTTCTGCAGGTGTTTGACGTAGAGCGCGCGTCGTGGACTCCACAGCCTCCGGCTCATCTCGCCACCCCGCGAGCCCACTGGTAGCAGATTCCGTGCTTCATCAATATCACTTTTGCGAACTAATGGGTATACCCAGTTAAAGTTACTTGATGCATCCACAAAATTCACATAGTAATGATAACCTTCGAATGATGTCACCGGAGATGGTCCCCAGATGTCTGAAAATACAAGTTGGGGTGGCTTATATGAAGTTTTGCGAGAAGGGTGGGGAAGGGAGTGCGATTTTCCATGTTGATAAGATTTACAAATATTGAAATTTTTTGACTTTGTATTTATTAAACCTTGTTTTTGAAGAATTGACATATATGAAGTATTTAAATGTCCTATACGGCAATGCCAGATATGCTCTGTCGAATTTTCACACGAATTAATACTTTTATTCACGATCGTCCCCAAAGGTAGCTCATACAAACCCCCATTCGCTTTCCCTTCTATCAAAACTTCATTGGTTGCCACGTCCTGGACCTGTACTTTCTGTGTGTCAAAGTGAACAGAAACTTTGTTATCAACACAAAACCGATTAACAGAAAGTAAATTTCTTGTAGAAGAGAGTACAAGAAGAAGATCTTTAAGATAGAGAGGACGAGAGATTGATCGATCAATAGTCAAGCCGGTCTGAGTAATTGGAAGTGGACTTCCATCAGCCGTGTAAATATTATCATTACCGGAGAATGGTCGAGGCTGTTGAATGTTCCCTTGTATAGGTGTGATATGCGATGTGGCTCCCGAGTCGGGGTACCACATTGTCATTGCGTCCATTGATGATGAAATAGAGTTGACTGAGCCTCGATTACATCCATTTGGTCCAAGTGGTGAAAGAGTTTGACCGTGAGCAGGTGGAAACTTGGTTACATTAAATCTGTTATAGCAATCTGTTGCAATATGGCATTTTCTTGAGCAAATTTGGCATTTCCGTTCAGATTTTGAGAGACCCGATGAAGCTCCTCCTGATCTTGCGGCAATATTGATGATAGGGCTCGCCTTTCTTGATTTCTCAATATGCAATTCTTGGTCCATCAATAACTCGCAAGCCTCTGCAAAGATAAGATTTGGGTCATACCTTGTTGTGATTGAGGTTACGAATGATTCATATTCTTCGGTCAATCCTCCTAACATGATCAAGATGATTTCAGAATCTTTCATCTTCTCCCCGGTTGAAGCAAGGGCGTCTTTTAGAATTGACACCTTGGAGATATATTCGTCCATTATCAAACCTCCTTTCCGACTTGACTGAAGCTGAAAACGAAGGTGCAATTGTCGTGTTTGTGTACTGGATGCATACAAGCGACGAAGATAAGACCACACTTCAGCCGTGGTTTTGCAAGACGCAATCTGTGGAAGAATCGATGTTGATATTCCGGTCAAGATTCAACTCAGAATTTGCTGATCTTCCTGAATTGTCGCCGGTGTCAACAGTTCGAGTTCTCCCGTAACATAATCCATTAACTGAAATCCGCGTAGCATGGTGGAAAACTGATCCTCGCACGAGAAATAATTTGTTTTGTCGAGAAGGACACATTTCATTGGCTTCATAACAACCTTGGTGATGATCGGTTGTGTGGAAGCAGATTGAAGGCCCAAATTTAGGCCGAGATTTACAGCGAAAATTGCTTCTGTCGTCATGACTACAATGAAGACTTTACAAACGAAAAAGAACTTTCTCAGATGCTTGAAAAACCTGAGCGTCCGATACCATCTAAGAAGTACCCTCGATAAGTGAATATTGAATTGAATTGAGTTATACATCAATGACTCTTATTTATAGCAATTACATATAGTAGTAGTTAGTAACTGTTAACTAACTACCATCCTAACTACTCACTAATAATAAGGCCAGAGGGACGATTCAAGAGCAACGATTAGCCAAAATATGGGCTAGAAGCGCCCAACCGACTCCAAGTTGATTTATTTATTATTAGTACGATTTACTTATAATTTAAATTCGGTAGAAACTTGTATTAAAGAACTGCAATATCTAGGCTAATGGTGGATTGAAATTCAACAAATAAAATTCTGACTCACCAAAAAGCATTGAAGGTAAAAATATGGAAAATCGAATGATACAAAAAGTCATATTCATAGGAGGATCTATCCCTTAGGAGAAAGACTTCCTTTGAAAGTAGAAATGATATGAGTAATCACTTGCATGTAGTGAATCGAAAGGTGATGACAGGGTTTTCCCTAGGAAACGGGAAAAGATGTCAGGAACACACCATAGTTTTTTCACTCCCCATTGTCCAAGACCCACTACGCGAGAACAATGAAACATAGTTCGTTCTAAAAAATATCGAGTCAGTCCCCAAAGGTTGTTGAAGGCCTAAACGATTGTAAGATCACTTGGCCTAAACGATCTTACCAATAAGATTTCTGAGCAAATTTGTCTTGGTTGCCTCTTGTTCGGAGAACATAACATTTGCATCCAAAGACCTTAAAGTATGAGACTTTTGGCTTTCTTCCATTCCAGATCTCATATAGAGTTTTGTTCAAGGTTTTTCTAATAATCACCTTGTTTAATATATAACAGGCTGTGTTAACAGCTTCTGCCAAGAGATACTGTGGTGAATCATGTTCTTGTAACATGGATCTACTCATCTCTTGTAGAGTTTTGTTTTTCCTTTCAACAATTCCATTCTGAGGGGGTGCTTGGGGAAAAGCAAATTCATGTTTTATTCCATGAGTTTTGCAAAATTCTTCAAACTCAGAGTTCTCGAATTCTCCTCCATGATCACTTCTGATTCTTTTTATGAGGACATCCTTCTCATTTTGTACACGTGTACAAAATGATGAGAACTCGTTGAATGAGTCACTTTTATTTCGTAAGAAGAAAACCCAAGTAAATCTTGAGTAATCATCTACTATTACATACGTAAACCTTTTACCGCCAAGACTTTGGGTTTGGGTTGACCCAAATAAGTCCATGTGTAGAAGTTCCAAAGGTCTGGACGTAGTAATATCTGTAAGGGATTTGAATGAGCTTTTATGCTGTTTCCCCTTTTGACAAGCATCACAGAGATTACTTTTCTCATATGCTATTTTAGGCAGTCCAGTTACCAGTTCTTCTTTTGATAGTTTGGATAATCGAGAATAACTGGTGTGACCTAACCTTCTATGCCATAAAGTCTTTTCATCACTTGCTGCAATCATGCAGAAGTCATGAGTTGGCTTGGAGGGATTAAAGGTTATGGAATAAGCATTGTTTTTCCTATATCCTTTAGCAATTATAACTCCCTTGGAGTTAATGATTGAGCATAGATGTTTTTCAAATTTAACTGTGCAATCATTATCACATAATTGACTTATGCTGATAAGATTATGTTTAAGGTCATTAACTAAGTAAACATCTCTAAGAAATGGTCTATCTATATTACCTATATTACCTATATTACCTATATTACCCCTACCTATAATGGTACCTTCGTTGTTATCGGCGAACTTGACCTTCTTAGTAGTAGGCCAGTCGGTCAAGTCTGTCAGCAGACTTGAATCTCCAGTCATGTACCTTGTGCATCCACTGTCGAACAGCCATTTTGACACATGTTTTTCCTGAAAGAGTTGAATAACCTTTTGGTACCCATACTGAGTTGGGTCCAGATGAATTAACATAGTTGATTTCCTTATAATTTTTTAACTCATCCTTGGTCATCCATTTTTGTTTTGAATGATTCATCTTAGATAGATCTTTCTTTTTCTTAAGATGAATAGATTTTCTGTAGCTAGATTCTCTTACAAAATAATTATTATAAGTTAAAGCATGTAAAGGTTTTTTAATAGGTGCACTTGATTCAAACCCTAAGCCAAATTTTTTTGACCTGAGCTTGAACCTTGCAATATGTCATTTAGCTTAGATGAACTATTTGAGAATTTTTCAAGAATATTATTCTTCTGACCTATTCTTTGCATATCATTACATTTTTCAGATAATTTTTGTATGGTTTCTACATGCTCAAGTATGATTTTGTCCTTAGATTCTATTTCTGTTTTGAGCATGATTGTTTCGTTTTCTTTTAACATAATATCTTCTTCAAAATTATCTATTTTTAATTCTAGCAATTCAATCTTATCATCATCCATTTCCTTAGATTGATTTTCTTCATATTCTAAAATGTTAAGCAATTCAAAGTTTTGACTCTTAAGTATCTTAATTTTTTCTTCATCTTTGTTTAATTTACTTGTGAGTTTTAGATTTCTTTCTTTCAATTGCATGCATTCTTTTTCTAATTCTTCTAATTCAATAGATTGATCTATATGTGATTTATTCATGCATTCTAGTTTTAATGACTTAGTTAATTTTTTCTCATTTTTGTATTTTTCCATTAATTCTAGATATGCTTCTTCTAAAGAGTTAAATCTAGTATTTGTAAAACTTACCTCAGAGTTGCTTTCATGAGCCATGAGACAATCTTCTTGATCCGAGTCGGAGTCTGTCCATTGTGCCTGATTTGCTCTTTCTTTCTTTAGCAGAGGACATTCTGGTTTGATGTGTCCAGACCTGTCGCATAGATAACAGATTGGTTCTTTTCACTCCTTGCTTATTCTTTTGTCGAACTTCTGATGACTTAACCTTGAGTCTTTCTTCTCTTTCCTCTTTTTCAGATATCTTCATCTGATGATTGGTGATCATTGCTAGATCATCTTCTGATGTTTCATTGTCAGATTGACTTTTAAGAGCAATATCCTTTTTCTCTTCTTTAGCTCTAGAGATGAATCTTTCTTCTTCATAGGCCATCAGATTTCCACAACTGTAAGTTTGTTGAGATCATGAGCCTCTTGGATATCATTCCTTTTGGAGTAGTACTTGTTTGGAAGGCTCCTCAGAATTTTGCTTACTTGTTTCTTCTCAGTTACTGGATCTCCTAGTCCAGCCAGATCATTAACTATTTGTGATAGTCTAATGTTCATCTCTGCGATAGTCTCGTCTTCCTTCATAGAAAATCTTTCGAACTGAGAGGTAGCATGTAACAGCTTGTTTTCTTTAACATGGGAGGTTCCTTCATGTAGATCCTC
>LFYR01001680.1:453231-465081 GCA_001185155.1 Zostera marina | reverse complement strand
CTCTAACTTTTACGGGTAAGTTAGTACCTTAGAGTATCAAGGAACTCTTAAAAACCTCTGAAATCTTTAAAGGTAGACTCGACCTAAGAGTTTTCCCGGAAACTCTATAAAACCAAACTAGAGCTTTATGGTTGAGCTCAAAAACCTTCTCTCACACTTTGGTACTATTGAGACAACCCTCTCAACCAAAGTGGACACACACAAGAGGTGATTAGAGGAGTAGAATATTAAAGCAAACAACACTTCTTACTTGTAAAGATGAACAAGAAGATTAGAAGAAGTTGGAGAGCTTTTGAAGCTTTGGAAAGCTAGGACACTTGAGCACTTGAAAGCTTGGAAGCTTGGAGGCAAAAACGTGTGGGCAAGTGTGGAGTGAAAGCTCTTGAGTTTACTTGTAGTATGGTGAGTGAAAATAAGGAGATTACCCTTCTATTTATAGCCTTGGTCACTCAATGTCCACCTTTGGATTTTCAATGGATGGCTCCTTGATTTCTCACATAAATCCAAGCTTTGTCTTTGATCTTATCTTGAATAGTGCTTTTCTTGGATATAGTTTGTTGGAGAATCTTATCTTTGTATAAATTCAAACTTGAATAGTGTTTTGTCCCCTTGGAATATTATACCTTGAATAAAGTGTCAAAAGATAATAATAATAATATTCAAGATAAAAATGCAATTATTCCAAATAATAATATTCAAGGTGAAAATGCAATTATCCCAATTTGACTTTTAACTTTGACTTAAACCCTTAACTCAAATGATTAATTAATTAACTGGAGTTAGGTTTAATATCGATTGACTTATTTACCCCCTTTTGATTAATAGTGTAATTAGGGTTTAAATTGACATGATTAAAATATAATCCTATATCGACAATTTTGATTCTACAATTAGAGGATGTGACCTCATATTCATTTTCTTTTGGGATCTCCTCAGAGATTTCATTGGGATTGACCTTCTCTTTTAGAGGGAAGGTCTCTTCATAGAAAATAACATGCATCTCTACTGACATAGATGTTATTATCTTTTAGGTCATACATGATGAATCCCTTTTGTGTAAGAGATTATCCTAGATAGATGCACTTTCTTGCCCTGGGAGAAAATTTGTCCTCTTTAGTCAAACATGTGGCATAGCATAAGCAGCCAAAAGTTCTAAGATTCTCAAATTTGGGTTATTTGAAATGCATGATTTCATATGGTGAAAGGTTTTGTGTCACCTTAGAAGGTAGAATGTTGATTATATAAGTTGAGTGAAGTATGGAGTATCCCTATAATTCAGTGGGGAGTGAGGATTGCATTTGCAATGCTCTTGCAACATTCAAGAGATGTTGATGTTTCCTTTCAACCACACCATTCTGTTGTGGTGTGTGTGGACAACTAGAGTAGTGGTTGATGCCTTTATCCTTTAAAAAGACATCCATGGTTGAGGGGAAAAAATCCCCACCATTATCAATCCTAATTGATTTAATAGAGGTATTGAATTGATTGATAATCAAAGCATATAAATTTTTAAAAATGGAAAAACATTCAGATTTTGTAGCTAATAAGTAAGTCCATGTATATCTAGTGAAATCATCCACAATAGTTAAGAAGTATCTCTTCCCATGGATTGTTGGAGTGAAAGTTCCCCCACACATCCATGTGAAGAAGATCAAAAGCATTTTTGGTCCTAGATGCATGAGAAGGAAAAGACATTCTAGGTTGTTTAGCAAAGTGACAAGTATCACAATATTTATCCAAATCAGAGTTGCAAAATTTAAAGGAAATGTTGTTCAAAATATGTTTTAGTCTGCCACATGAGGTGTGGCCAAGTCTCTTGTGGCAAATAGATGTTGTAATGACACCAACAAAACATTCTTTACCATTGATGTGTGATAGAAGGTAGAGCCCCTTTTTCATTTTACTCAGTCCAACTTCCTTCATCTGAACCTTGTCATAGATAAAAGCACAAGATTTAGATAATTGTACTATGTATATGTCATTTAAGGTCAATTTGTTGATTGAGAGCAAATTGACTTGGAAGGATGGAATGAAATAAATATCTTTCAATGTGATGTTGGGTGATATAGATACATCACCCTTGTGGGAGACTATCTGTCTGTCTCCATTTGGTAAAGAAATTATAAATGATTTACATCTTTGAAGTTTTTGAAAAAGGGATACGTTTCCACTTGGGTGCTCAGATGCACCAGAGTCAATGATCCAATAGAAATTTGAGTAATTATTGTTGAAAATTGAATTTGCAGTACCTGAGTCCTTGGGATTATACTTTTCTGAATACAGAGGAAAGCCATATGGGCCAGTTGGATTTTCAATTTCCTTAGTCTTCTTTTCAGTGTTGTCCCAGGCTGACCAGGCTTGTTCAGTAGTCACACAGTTGGCTGAGCCTTGAAGCTTGTTCAGTAGTCACACAGTTGGCTGAGCCTTGAGGCTTGTTCAGTAGTCACACAGTTGGCTGAGCCTTGAGGCTTGTTCAGTAGTCACACAGTTGGCTGAGCCTTGAGGCTTGTTTGTTTCAGTATTTGTACGTGGGCACTGTTGGATTGGTTTTCTTTGTGAGAGGTGTACCCTTGGTTGAAGGATATCCATGTTGAACAAAGCATTTTTCATCATTGTGCCCAAAAGCTGCATGGTGGAAGCAGTAGTATCTAGTGTTGACTTGTTTACAACTCTTGTAATAGAGTGGCTCAGTTGAAGTGGAGGGTCTTTTCCTTGAATTTGAAGATGATGGAGCATATGAGGGTCTCCCTGCATGAGAGGATGAAGCATTGTTGTTGAAAAACTTGTTGACATTAGGGTTTCTTGCTGAGTAGAAAACAGTAGCTTGATGTGTGTTGGAGTTGTCAGTGAGGTGTTGTTGTGCTTCCTCATGGGCAACCATAGAATATACCTTACCCAAATTGGGAAGTTTGTCCATTGAGAGAACATGTGATCTGATTTGTCTAAACTCTTCACTTAGATCCATGAGGAACTTTCTGATTTTTAACCTATCTTCTCTTTCATTTATCCTGCCATTGACATTACATGTGCAGGATCCACAATCACAATGAAGAACTTCCCCATAGGCATCAACCTCTCTCCAGAGGGTTTTGAGGTTGGTGCAAAATTTGGATACAGAGTCACTGCCTTGCTGAAGCATGGCAACATCTTGTGTAAGTTGGTAGATGTGGGTCTCATTTGATTGCCTGAATTGGTCCCTAAGGTCATTCCAAATTATTGAAATATCATCAGTATACATTATCTGAGAGGCTATCTCTTTGGAGACAGAGCTCCAAATCCATTGTCGGATCATCCCATGGAAGGTGACCCAAGCCTCATGTTCCTCAGGATTCCTATCAGAGGGCTCCTTAATTGTTCCTAAAACAAAGCCTAGTTTCCTCCTTGTTATGAGCATGGTAGTCATCTCCCTACTCCAAGGATGATAGTTTTGGCTGCCCTATAATATGTTTATGATTGATAAGGGGCCATAATTTGTTGACTTGAAGAAATAAATGGAGATTGGGTCAAAGAGGGGACCACCCTTTAGTCTTTTTTCAGCCATGTGTGTTGACCTGTTTATGAAGATAGAATGACAAAAATATGTCAAGCTAATGAGGAAATGACTTTTATTTGATTTAGACAAGTGAATTAATTTCACATTAATTTGTTTGATTTTGATATGGATTTTTATCATATGATATATTGTCAGTTTGTTGATATGAATTTTAATAGAGAATAAATTAAGGTTAATAGATGATTTAAATGTGTTTTGGTTTTCATCAGAGTAAAATAAGATACATTTGAACGGAAGCATTTGGATCGTGATTAATAATTTTAATTTTAAACAATAGACAATTGTATTTTTATTTACAGTGTATTTGGGGAAACCACTAAAGGTCATATGGAGATGACCTTGTGGTCTGTTATTGGGGGTCCGATTCATCAAATTGATGATGTGATCAGTGTATAGCCATGATCTAATCTTAATATATGTAAACAGTAAGTATATAACATGTGGAACATCATTTAGTAATCTAATCACAATATCATTCATAATGCATGCATCAAACATAAGTAAAATATAAATTGATTAAACATATGTATGTGCATTCATTTAGAGATGTGATAAAATGACATGCATCATGTGATATGTGACATGCAACATGAGATGAAACATAGAGTAACAAACTTGTTTGATTCGATCGGAGAATCATGTATCACTTTAGAAGTTTTATGTTTTACCAAGCGCTGTTTGAGAAGAGCAGTCTGACGGAGTCAGCAAGAAGATGTCGATCTTCGATTTGGGGCTTTCCGGAGTAGCAACAACGAGCGTCAATGCAGCGCTTCACGGTGCTCTAATACCATGAAAAGAAGGGTGAACGGAGCAAGGGTCACTGATCGGAAGTTTGAGCGCAAGTGAAAAGAGACGACGCTTGGGAAAACCCTAAAAGGGTTTAGGATTTTTTGTATTAAGAAAAGGTTCACTAAACTATTACAAAGTTTGATATATAACCTATGTTAACTAATGGGCCTTGAGTATGGGCCGATGTAACTTAAACATAAAAGACTTAACTAAAAATAAGAGATAAAATAAACTAATTTCATCTTGTTGTACTTCAATACAACTGCAAACCAATCTTTTGACATTAATGGTGAATATCTTAAAAAATATGTGAACAGTTGAAGGTTACGCCCCTTTCAATCACCTCAATCTTTACATTCCTGTAAAACGCCGGTGTGTCGACCGAACATGTCCAAGCTCATGATGTCAATATTGGAAAATTTGAGGTGAGCATTTACATTTAACTGATTAACTGATCATTTTTTGTAAATTATATTAACTTGTCATGTCCTTTAATTATCTATATAAAGTCTTGCATTGCTGAAGTCATGCCTGATCGCTCCAACTCCTCTCACATCTGTGTTTGGAAAAACTACCTGTGAATATACGGTCAAGCAAGAAAGCCAGTAGTTTAGACTTTCGAAAATTTAACTGTAGTATATTAAATTTAGATATCATTACTGGTTTTTTCAATCAATCATTCAGACTTCAGACAATGAAATCTTGATTATATTGCTGGTTTAATTAAGAACCAACCCTTAATCTTTTGAAATATTATGGTCTGAGCTGCTGCTCTTAAATTACTCATGTTCTAAGGACATTGGACTGACAGGGACAATCTTTATGAACTACTATTACTTTGTATTTGGAATGAACATTCTAAAATCTAAATAAACATTAAAAACAAGCGTTCTAAATTCAATTCAAATCGTACAGTATGTTTTCAAGATGTGCCTAGCAAGATCAACTGATCCAGACTTCATGTAGATCAGGTGTAAATTGAAAGCTGCTTCTCTGCGAAGGTTGCAATAACCAGGTACTGTTGGTTGTTGAGAATTTGAAGCCAGTAGTTTTGGAATGGGATAATCATCCACTTCCATTTCAAGTACCTTTTCATAATAGGAAACCGCAAGAGTTACTAATCCAACATGCTGAAAAGCACGGGCTATGTTGTACAAAGCTTCCTGCAAGAACATAATAATATATTATCAACCTGAAAATGTCATCATTTTTCAATTTGTTTTGTTTTGTAGAAAAAATGCACCTGACTCTCATTACAAATACGTAGATACTGGAAAAGAAACCCCATTCCTTGTACGAGAGTTAGATGCTTATTTTTCAGTCTAAACCCAAGAGCCAAATTAATTAAAGAAGTACCTGTAATAACGTGGCAAAAACAAAATTAGTTTTAAAAATATATCAAGATTATACATCAATTCAACCAAGTAAAGAGCAAAGTATATAACTTCCCCTACCACAACAAAGATTAATCAATGGGTTGTCAGGTTGTAGTTTATACGCGTGTAGATACTTTTTAGCTGCATCTTGATGCGTACTATTCAAGGTAAACTGGTGTCCTTGAATGATCATAGGTGGTACACATTTCGACTGTTGAGTATCTCTTGCGCACTTTTGCATGAATTTTGCATGTTTAGGATGATGAAACCCCAATCTAAAAGAGAAGAAAATAAATCAATTTGAAATGCCACAAGAAAAACATTCTGGAATCTTAAAGGTCTGTAGATGTGTACTGCTTTTTGATAAGCACAAGTACCTGGATATAACTTCATAATAACAATTCCATGCTGCCAAACTATTAGGATGTCGCATAACAATGGAACGGACAAACTCATACCCATGTTTTGGGTCTATAGCACGATATGCTATTTCTATTAAAAATAAATAAAACAATAAATTCAGTGTTTGAAGTAGATAAATTGTGGCAGTTAGAATCTCACTGTATTTGTCAAATTTAAACCTATGTTGGTTTGTAAATTAGGATTCTTTTTAGTATATAATTTTTTTTATTAAAATAATGAGGGACAATGCCAGAATTACAAAGTTTGAAGGAACAAAAAAGATGAAAAAGAGACATGATCGACTTTATAAAATCATCGATACTTTCCAACTGACTATGCTACAAGTGACAATCAGCTAGATAGACTACCTCAGGAGGTTGGTCTTCCACATTTGAAGTGTAGTGTCCGCCAAAAGGTGACAACAGTTTTTTCCTATGCCACTCTGGTCTGAAGGAGAAGCCCGATGACCCTCATGACATTGTGTGTTGTTTTAATCTCCTATTTTTCTCAGACCATATGTGCCATGATAGGGCTCCTATAGCATTCCAAGTAGACCCCAAATAGGTGAGTGATGCGTAGTTTTCTGACAGGCCTCTGTTAGATTCCCCAATCTTATATCAGGGCTACTAGGAGAGGAGGTAGAAAATTAGGATAGTTTCGTTTCTCTAAACATAGAAGTATGTATGTTTATAATTTATATACACTACTATTTCGTAGTTGTATTTGTCCCTAAACAAAACTCTAAAGCTGAATAGCTGATGCATTTTTAATCAACTCTAAGTTAAAGAAATATTAAATGGTAAAAGCATTTAGGCAAAGAAAATATAATTTAAAACAATAAAAAAATGCTTACGAGATCGAAGTGTTCTAAGTTCTTCTTTCTTATCCCTGGACATTGTCTTTGTAGATGCATACAGGACATTGTTAATAATCTCTAATGCATCCCAATATCTTTGTAGATGAAACAAAGCTTTACATAACTACCAAAAAGGAAACATATTTCATTTTAAAGAACAATGAAGAATATAAAAAACATATCAATGAGATGCAAATGTGTCACATAATGACATTAATTATATTTTTATGCATATTGCCGATCGGATTGAATTTCACATTTTATAAATATTAAATATATATAGTTTATATACATAAAGTCAAATTTCTTCAAAATGAAAGTGCCAAGCCCAAATACAGATGATAATGGAATGAGAAAACATTCAGTAATCTTTGAATACAACTCTATCTAATAATAATAAATGATTGTAGAGTGACATGCACATTAAGTTCAATCAATGATTGGTTGGTTGGCTTTATTGAAAAAGAACCCTTTGACACTCTCCTATCTAGATGTAGTAGTTAGTTATACAATAACTAAGTGCGTGCCTCATGAGTTTAGTCTCCCAAACCTGCAGATTAGTTTCTTCCAATAGTGACCAGCGGCTCTTCTTAAAGATCTTTGGTCTAAATGGTAAAGTGTTGTCCCTTATAAACTCATGGAATAACACTTCTAGAGGACTTTCCGTCTTAGAGTATTCCACTTCAGTCTTCGTTCCTCTCGGACCAGATGCGCCAAGCAAGACTCCTCGAGACATTCCAGTGAAGACCTCATGGAGGAAAATGGTGAGTGAGTTTCTCACAAACTTCGTGTTGAGATTTAAGTCACTTAGTATGAGAAATTCAGATCTAAATAAAGGGGAGAGTAAACTCGATTCTTTAATGCTTTAGTGAGAATTTCAGCTTGTTGTAGAGCATTTGATATATGTTGTACAAAAAGAGTTTTATCCTCCATCCTTTCTCGAACAAATCCGAAATCCATGGCTGCATGTTTGATTTTAGAGTGATAAACCGGATTAGCAGCCAAATGAGTTTGCTCCTAAATTATCAGAAAATAACTTAAGAGGTAATTTCAGAAGAATCCCTAATTCTTTCAACATGGAACTAATCCATTCAATCTCAGCAACTGTTAAGGCAATGGTTCGAAACTCAGATTCTGTGCTTGACCTAGCAACAATAGATTGCTTTTTAGAAACCCAAGAAACTAATGAATCCCCAATATATACCAAGTATCCTGTTTAACTTCTTCAACAATAGATTGCTTTTTAGAAACCCAAGAAACTAATGAATCCCCAATATATACCAAGTATCCTGTTTGACTTCTTCTGTCAACCACATCATTAGCCCAATCTGCATCACAGTAAGCTGTGATATTAAAATCAGCAACCTTTCTCAAGATGATTCCCATGTTTTGAGTACCAAAGAGGTACCTCAAAACTCTCTTCATAGCAATCCAATGAATAGGTTTGAGTTTCTCCAAATGTTGAGCCAATTTACTTATTGCAAAAGAGATAGCAGGGCGTGATAAGGTAAGATACTGCAATGATCCTACAATTCTTCGATAATCAGTGGGATTTGAGATCAGATCTTCTTCTTAATATAAGTCTGAATTTGCTTCCATTGGAGTAGGAGATGGTTTTAAATTGTCAAACTTGTTGAGTTTCAACAAATTCACAATATACAATTGCTGATCTGAGAATAGCCCATGTAAATGTTTTTGGACTCTAATTCCCAAAAAATAACTCAGCTCTTCTAGCTCATGAACAACAAATTCTTCACCCAATTTTGCAAAAACTTCATCAACCTTGGCTGCATCTGATCTTGTGATGATCATATCATCCACATAGACAAGTATATAAATTGTATACTCACTTAAGTGCACAAATAATGAAGGATAAGACTGACTTGGAACAAAACCCATCAAATTCAGCACCATCTTCAGTCTGCGAAACCACATCCTTGAAGACTGCTTGATGCCATAAATAACTTTCTTCAATAAGAAGACGTGATTTTGACAAGATTCGTCTATAAAACCTCTGGGTTGGCGCATCAAAATCCTCTTCTCTAATTGACCATGCAAAAATGCATTGCCAATGTCAATTTGATTAAGTTTCCAACCTCTTGAGACTGCAATAGTGAGCACTGCACGAATAGATACAGATTTTACAACTGGATTGAATGTCTCATTGTAATCTCTGCATTCAATCCAAGATTCCAGATGCGCCTCTGCAATGCGCCACCACCTGGAGCACTTGAGCATATGCGTGCATATGCACGCAGATGCGCCAGTGGCATTTTCGTAAATATATATAAAACTAAAGGAATCATATATTTTTTTATATATCTAAATTATATCAATTAAACTTTTTAGGTAAAAATATATTGGATAGAAAAATTATTATAATACATATATTTATTAATTATTATAACACCCTATAATTCATTGTAACACCAAGGTTTCAAAACCGGTTAACTATTTAAGGGTATTTTCGTAATAATATAGCTCTTTAAATGACTAGGGTTACTTTAAACTTATAAAAGAGAGGCTTTTATAAAGAGAAAATAATAAATAACCCAAGAGGCTTTTATAAAAAGAAAATAATAAATAACCCAAGAGGCTTTTAAAAAATAATAACGTAATGGGCTGGGTCTTCTTTAATAGATCTATAACATCAAAAATACTATATAATAATAATTTATTTAACTACACTTTTTTAGTCCCACATCGATAGAATTCAAAAAACACAAAGAAGGTTGGTCTATAAATAAAGATTCATTTTGTCTAAAACAAATATGAAGTCTTAAGAGTGGGAGGAGCTTATATTAAAAATAATATAGCTCTTTTCATGGACCAATGTATAAATTTTTATACTAAATTTTTTTTTTTGTCTTTTTTTTTAAATAAAAACAAAACACTGTTTTAAGTTATTTAAATAACTTAAAACAGGCCTGTATCCGGGTCGAATCCGACCCGGATCCGGCTAAGGGAGATGCGTCGGGCGCATCTCCCAGTAGGGTCGCACCTGCGCATATGCGCGCGAACCCGGAACCTTGATTCAATCTGATTACTCCCATTTGACACCAGCCATGCCTTTAATCTGTCCACACTGCCATCTGATTTTTCTTTGACTTTAAAAAGCCATATAGTATTTTTTCTATAAGTTCCAGTAGTTTCTAACATTAGGCATAGGTTTTCTTTTTACCAATAATTGGGACAAAAAAGTATTAAAAGGGAAGGATGCTGGTAGGGATGTCTAATACGTCATATAAGGCTGAAATGCTGCATCCTCTAAGCATGCATACCTAATTACCTATGTGATAACACTCCCAAAAGGGTGTAACTCAATTGATCCAATTAGTGATCAAGAACTGGAATGAATGTAACTGAATCCAAGAACTGGAATCCACCAGTGAAGAGGGAAGGACAAGAACTCAGATCTAGATCTCGGGAGAAAATAAGAAAGAAAGTATTGGAGATAGTAAAGTAGAATTACCTCAAAATTATTATAAAAAAAGTCTAACCTAACCACCACCCTCTTACCACTATTCCCCTTTTTATACTTGATTCCCTACTAGTGGTTAATAGGGAACCAAGCCTATTAAGGGAATTAATGTGGTGTAGCTGATCAAAGAGAGATCGGCTACCTAGAGATTGGATGATAGAGATCTAATCGTGATGCAGCCCTTATAAGTGCTTGCATTAATAATAGGCTCGATTCTAATCGAGCCTTGGACCAAGCCCAATAAAATGGCTTGGACTCTAATGGTAGACTTTCCACTCTTAAACCATGAGAGTATAAATATGAGTAGACCCTAAAGGAGGAGGCTAGTTGAGTTTTATTTTATCCAAGGTAATTTCTCAACGTAATTCTTTCCTTCCTTCTTTTATTTCTTTCTTTTATTTCTTTCTATTTTCTACCGATTTCTATTATTCTTACCATTTTCCACACCACGATTATCCTTGGATTGGGATAATCACATTCACCTCTATCGATTTTCAAGGGAAAACATAAACCCTAGTTCTATAATTTACTGTTCCATTGGTTTGGAACGCAAGTCTGGACAGATTTCTGTCACCCATTGAATCTGTCTCCTTCAACTGTTCAAGGCCTACATCAAGTGGTATCAGACTAGGAGAGATTTGCGATCTGCAGCTGGCCAAGAACATCAAGTTGCGATTTGCGATTTCTGTGATCTGCATTTTGCGCACGGACCTGGACGGATTCTACATTTCGCGATTCTGCGATTATTTTTCTACCTACATTTTCGCGAACCTGCATTTTCGACCTGGACGGATTCCAATTACAAGTTCGGCCTGCACACGTCATCAAGTAGTTTGCGATTTGCTGTCTGCATCTGCAGGGATTTGCGATCTGCACACGTGGAATTTCTTCCTATTTCGCGATTTGCGATCTGCACACGTGAAGCGCGATCTGTACACGTTGAACTTCTTCCTATTTGCGATTTGCGATTCTCAAGTCCTTTATTCCAGACAGTTGATTGATTTAGTTTTGTGATTTATTCCAGCACACGTGGAATAAATTTAAAAAAAAAAAAAAAAAAAAAAAAAAAAAACTTTGCGATTTATCCCAGCGATTTGTCCTAAACGGATTTAATCTTTATTTCTGGACGGATTTGTGAGAACAAAAATCAAGTTATGGCCGAGAACGTCACACGTGAAGAGTTTGAGAGGTTGGCAAAAGCCCTAACCGATTTAACAACCTTTGTTAGGGACGGCTTCCAAACAATGCAACAGAATTTGCAACCTATTCAGCCGCATGGAGGAGCTGATCCGGCAGTGAATGGACAGACAGAACCGACAATAAATTTCAGAAGAAGAAACCCACCCACAGCTAGGGATCGCTTGGAAGAACAGATCCGACAGGGGGAAAATTT